>BHFT01058558.1:0-19869 GCA_004320025.1 Laticauda laticaudata
ATATACATATACATATACATATACATATACATATATATAGCTTCACAGTGCTTTTACAACCCTCTCTAAGCAGTTTGCAGAGTCAGCCTCTTGCCCCCAACAATCTAGCTCCTCATTTTACCAACCTTGGAAGGATGGAAGGCTGAGTAATCTTGAGCAAATCAGGATCGAACTGCTGCCAGTGGGCAACCTGCAATCCTGCATTCTAACCACTGCAGTTGTTAAGTACATCTGGTTTCTTCCATTGACTGTTGAAGGTTGTAAATGATGATCACATGACGCTAGGATGTTGCAACCATCATAAATACGTGCTGGTTGCCCAGATTTTCACTGTAGACATGCTTCAAGTGCGAGGATTGGTTATAAGTCACTTTTTTTTCGTGCTATTGTAATAACTTAAACACTAAAGCGAATGGTTGTCAGTCAAGGATTACCTGCATGCAATTGCTGCTTTGAAACTTTGCACTACCTGGCACATCCTTCTCTTCCCCAGGAGCTCTGGAGAGCAAGGCTTAGCTCTGGAGTTGCCATCCCAAAATGGGCTTGACCCCGACTCTGAATCTCCGCAGGTAATGGAGAGGGGATGATCACAAGGTTGGGGTGGGAAACTGGAAAAACGACAGGAAGGCTGGTTGGCTCCCAGGTGGTGGTGGTGGGGGTCTTGGAAACACAGGAAGGCAAAATCCAGCCGAGAGAGAGATGGGTGGTTTAAGAAAGTGACCCCCAAACTCTTGGGCACCAGCGACTGGGTCCCATGGAGAGAAATTTTCCGTGGACCGGAGGAGGTGGGGTTTCACATACTTCCTTTATTCCATGGAAGGGGCTTCGTTTGTTTGTGCAGCCTGATTTCTGGCATGCTGTGGTCCAGTGCCAGTCCATGGTTTAAGAAATATGAAATAGAAATAAAAATTGTGATTATAATTGCTAGCTTAACGGCTGAGCATTGTATGAATCCATACAGACCTTTGGGGTTTGCTTAATGCAATGAATGAACCAGGCCTCTCTAATTGCAGAAGCCCTTTCATTGTGACCCAGTGACTGAAAAAGTGATTAAATGCAGTGAGGCTCCTGCTTTCCCTTTTATTTTTGTAACTTATATATATATATCCTTCCTCCTACTGGAAGTCAATTAGTGTTCCCGGGAAATAAAAATGCTGCCTTAGAACAGGTGGTTGAACCGTGATTCTAACCCAGCCCTAACTGTTAACAGATTTCAGAATCATCAGCTGCAGTCAATGGGTCCCAGTTGGATTCTGTATCCAAGGGCAAAGAGCCAAGCCCATCCACCTCACCTAAGCTCAGCTCCAAGCCAGCTGTCTTCAGCACGGATCCCACTCAATTGGTCACGCTGCCCCCACAAATGCCAGACGACTCCGCTTCAGAGCAGATGGGAGGAATATTATATCGGAAGCAGGAAATGGAATCCCATGGCAAAAAGGCAGCTAACAGGTGATGTATGTGTGGAAGGATGTGACAGAAGGGGTTAGAAAATCCCATAATTCCACCTAAGCAGCAAAATCCAGAGGAGGGGTCCCTCCTAATTTGCAGGACGTGAGAATGATCTGATGGAGACTGAGAAGCCACCATGCTGGGAAGCTGAAGCCAGCCTTTTCTGGCGTGGAGGAAGGTCTCTATTGCATGGACTTCAGTTCTTAGAAACCTTAGTCAATATAGTCCTTGCTGAGAATCCTGGGAGCTGATATCCTCACTTTTTCTAAGTGGCTGGGATGGAGGAAGCTGCAGCACCATTAGTTCTCTGAGAATTTCCATGCAGCTCTGTGAAGCAATAAACAAAGTCAGGAAAACGTGGGAAGTGCACCAGCAGAACTCTAGGAGATGAGGATGGATGATGAGGATAGGTTTATAAACGGTTTAGAACAAGAAATAAAAAAGGGGCAAAGATAGCCAAATGACAAATCAGGCAGACACAAAAGACAAACTAACTCAGGGGTGTTAAACTGGCGGCTCACGGGTCACTTGCTGGCCATACGCACTCCCGGTTTAGCAAAGGGGGGAAAAGTCGCAATACGTCACGGGACGATGATCTGTTGACTTGAGTTTGACACCCCTAAGTTAAAAGGAGGGTTCAGTCATCCCCCATCTTGGTAAAGAACCAGCTCTCCAGGGCCTCTGAAATTTTGTGTGTGTGCATGTGTGCGGTGTGTTACGTGTTACTCAGGAGGGGCCTCATTCCGTACAACGAGAGAGGATGTACTTTCAGGATCCCATTAGATCAGGGTTTCTCAAATCATGGCAATTTTAAGCTGTGTAGACTTCAACTCCCGGAATCCCCCAGCCAGCATGCTTTTAATATGCATGGAATTCTGGGAGCTGAAGTCCACATGTCTGAAATCTGCTAAGGTTGAGAAACACTGCAATAGATGGCATTCTTAACTGAAGGAACCCAGAATGCATCAACTCTGCCAGATTGAACCAGCCAGGCATCTACTTTTGAGGGGAAATATTCAAGTGGGAAGAACAAATGGAAAATGCTTCTGCTCATCCTTTTTGTCTGGCCTTCCCAGGTCTTGGCAGACCATCTATTGTGTGGTACAGAAAAACAGCTTTGGGTTCTACAAAGATGGCAAACACGCCACCAACAGCATCCCCTACCACGGGGAAGCACCCGTCAGCTTGCAGGGCGCGCAGTGCAACGTGGCTCTGGATTACAAGAAGCGCAAGCATGTCTTTAAACTCGGGTGAGATTTCCAGCCTTATGGTCCAGTAGTGTTGGCTGCATTTTTTAAAAACATTTTTTTTTTTTTAAGTGGAGGGTTTAGACTTTCCTCCACTCACACCAGTTGATCCTTGTTGGCTTTTCTTGTCTTGGCAGATTAACAGACGGCAAAGAATATTTATTCCAGGCGAAGGATGAGGTGAGTCGAAGTCTAGAGATTTGTTCCATATCAGAGTTTTCCAATCTTGGCAACTTTAAGACGTGTATATACTGGCTGGGGAATTGAAGTCCACCTGTCTTAAAGCACACAGTTGGGGTATTTTGGGAGTTCAGTTTGCCCATCTTAAAGCATCCAAACTGAGGGATTCTGGGAGTTGAAGTCCACCTGTCTCAAAGTTGCCAAGGTTGAGATTCTAAAAGTTTTTTTATTCCATCTTCCAGTTCTAATCTGCTTTTGGTTGGGGTTTGGACAATTGGCTGGAAATATTCTTTTGTCCTTCATGCCCCCCCCTTTTTTTTATTCCCTCCCTTCCAGGCAGAGATGAGTACTTGGATGCGAGTGATCAATGCTGCTGCTGCGTCCGCCCTCACGCCACAAGACCCCGCGGAAGATCAGCCTGCGCTCATCAGCAAAGGCATGACGCGAGCCATGACGATGCCAGCCGGGCCCCCGCACAGCGCCTCGGAAGGGACTGTCACCCTGCGTAGCAAAGAGGCCAAGGAGAAGGACCGCGAGAAACGTTTCAGTTTTTTCAAGAAGAATAAATAGGAGTCTTCGGTGGGAGAGGGGCAGGGGGGGTCTCTGCTGCTGTTGGCGAAATCTGTACAGGCCTGAGCAGTGATATGGGGTGCGGCGAGGGGCTTGATTCGGCAAGGGGAGCCGGGTTGGGGGGATTGGGTGTAACCAAAGCGGCCGTGGCTCTTTTCTTAAAATCCTGCAGATTGCATGAAGCATCTCTGACGTTTACCAGGAATGCCTTCCGTTCCAGGCCCCCTTCCTTCCCCGTAACAACAATAACAACAACAGAAATCAAAACAGGCCACGTCATCTTGGTCGAAATGGGAGGGTGACCCAGTGGCAAAGACGGTTGTGGTGGCGCAAAAGGGTGGGGGGAAAGGCCTCCCCAAGGAACAGGNGGGAGGGTGACCCAGTGGCAAAGACGGTTGTGGTGGCACAAAAGGGTGGGGGGAAAGGCCTCCCCAAGGAACAGGGCAGCAGATTGTCAGATGCTGGACATCTAGTGGGGAGGGCGGAGGTCCGTAGGTCTGGGCAAACAGGCCACAGAAAGAGAGGTGGCACAGGGCTGATCCCAGACCGGCCTTTTTAACGATGCTGGCTTCTTTGTGGGTTCTGGTAGCAGCGACCCCACTGAAAGTCCCACAGGTCCAAAAGTCGGGCTTCGGGAGTCGATTCTACTACCTTGGCTCACTCACTTCCTCCTCCTCCTCTGTCATCTGTGCTCCAAGGCTGTGAGATTTTCCCCTCCCCTCTCTCTTTCTGCAGGCAAAATCCCATTTAGAAAAAAGTTATCGGTCTATGCGCCACTTCGGCCCCCCGTGCAGAGCCAAGAGAAGCCTCTTCTCAACCTCTGAACAATCCCACCCGCCCCCTTTCAAAGTCCTGCCTATATACACACTTCACGCAGCACACACACCCCCACCCCTCTAAAAATCAAACCGAGGATGCGCAACGCAGTGCCGTTCGTCCCCGGAGCTGAAGTACCACTTGTGCGCCTGTAGTTTAGGAGTGCGACCCCTCCTGTGGGAAATGAAGCCGGGCCAAGGATGCTGAGCTTGCCGAGCGCCTTTCTACGGCTCACGGAGCAGGGTATGGAGGTAGGGGGGCGGAAACATTGGGGAGGATGATATATACCCCCCTGCATCTGAGTCTTGGGACCTGGCTGGCTGCCCTCCAAAGTTGCCTCGCAGTGCCTAAAAGTTAGGATCTCTCAGGCGCTCCAGGGTTTGGATCGTCAGTTAAGATCCCCGATGCTTGCTAAGAGGTTCTCGACCAGGAAGCCCGAGCTAGATCCCTCTCAACCCAGGGAGCAGCAATCAATCCCACCCCCCTGTCCACGCAACATGTGGCAACGCTGTTATAACCGATTGTTCTGGATTTGGGGTCCTTTTGGGGCAAAACTTTCCCCGACTCGCACGCTCCAGCCCAGGTGATGCCGGCTGAGAAACTGGAAGGCGAGGTTCCAATGCACTTGGTGGTTCTCCATGCTTGGGAAGGCTGGTTTCCTAGCCCCCTCCCTCCCTCCCACGCCCCAGCCTCTATTCTATGCAAAATTCATTGATCCACATTCACCCCCTTTTGTTAAGTCTCGGAAGGCACCGAGTCCTCGGAGTCAGAACAGAAAAAAAACCCACCTTCCTACCAGTAAGGAAGATTGCCAAGTGGTGGAGTTTCCTTTCCTCGGGCAACCTGGGTAGCATCATCGCTCTCCAGTCGATCACCTAAGAGGTTTGAAGGTTGATCTTTGCCTCCTGTGGCTACATGCCACAGATCTCCCCCCTCCCCCAAGCGAGCCCACTCTCTATGAGCGGCAGAAGAGAACAGCTTGCAGGGCCGAACATAGAAAACAGGAGGGCAAAATCTTTCCCTAGAGCTCTGCTGTATTGCAATGAAATTCTCATTCATCCATTGGCGAGCACCCAAGTTGGCTGGACGCCTCTCGCACAGTTGCTTGCCAGGGTCTCCTGGACCGGAGCACCCCCCCCCCCNNNCCCCCCCCCCCCCCCATACATACACACTCTTCTCTTCCTATCTCCCCGGCCTTGGTCCCTGGACCTGGGTGTGCCTTCCATTGGTCCTCTTGATGTCTCCCTGCATTGCCACCTCGCCTCTGCAGCTTTTGCCTGGCGCAGAGAGCATCGCCTCTCTTCCCTTCAGGCACAATTTAGGGTGCCAAAAGCAGCCTTGGCGCATGGAATGGGGTTGCAGAAAAGACCCAGAGGGACAGCCTGCCTGCCTTCCGATCCGCAGGAATGTTGTTTTTCTTTTTTCTTTCTTTTTTTTCTTTTCCATGCTGCTTTAGAGGAAAGGGGTGGGGGAGACCTGGCCTACAAGTGAGACACCCTTGCCTTCTTCAGCACGCCCCTCATGGGCCCCCAGCAGTATTCTTTGTGCTTGTTGGGGACTATTATCCACGTGTTTGCAGTGACATCTGTTCCAATATTTTTTTGGGGGAGAAATAAAAAGAATCTGTGGAGAACTGTGGAGTGCTGCTTTTTCCTTCTTCGCAGGGGCAGGTTGCAAAAATGGAGCTTTGGGGGCCCATCGCCTTTCTCCAAACAGATCAGGTTCATCTCTTGCTAACCCATTGTTTTTTGCCAATTGGGGCCCTGGAAAGGCTGTTGTCATTTGCCTTCCAGGGATTTGGTACGATGTGCAAAGTTCTCCCACGTGCACAAGATGGTCCAGCAAGTAAAATCTTCCCCAGTCCCTCCCTGCTCTGTGCTTTTAACTCAAGGCTGGACAGCTATGGACTTCAACTCCCAGAATTCCTGATCAAGCATGGCTGGCTCAGGAATTCACAGAACAGAGATGGAAGGGACCTCAGAGGTCTTCTAGTCCAACCCCCTGCTCAAGCACCCGAGGCCTATACCATTCCAAACAAATGGTGGTTTAATCCAGGGGTGGGATTCAAATTTTTAACAACTGGCTCTGTGGGCGTGGCTTGGTGGTCATGTTACTGGCTGGGCGTGGCCAACTCAATACCACTCACATCGAGCCACACATCTTCTCACCTGGCCTCCTCTGTTGGGGATGCTGCAACAGTCGTAAGTGTGAAAAATGGTCATAAGTCACTTTTTTCAGCGCCATTGTAACTTTGAATGGTCACTCCACACAAGCAAAGTACCAGCAAAGGAGGGGAAAAAAACTCCAGAGAAGTTCCTGATACAGGAAATAGTCCTGCCAGGAATGTAATAAGGATTAATGGAGAGGCAGTTTCTGTAAGCAACACCATAATGTTTCCTTCCTGCCTCCCTTACAGGATTAGCCCAATAATTTTTTCTAACAACCGGTTCTCCAAACTGCTTAGAATGCTAACTGGTTCCAGCGAAGAGGTGCGAACTGGTAGAATCCTACCTCTGGTCTAATCTCTCCTTAAAAGCTTCCAGTATTGGAGCTCCTACAAGTTTTGGAGACAAGTCCAGAATTAGTTATTCTCAATTTCCAACCTTTACTTCATTCCGATCAATGACTTGCGTCAGCAATTAAAGGATCTAATGAATCGATTCAGTATATTATTTGTTTTCTCACCAGTGGCTTGTCTTTCCAGACTACAAGGAAGAAAAAAGTTTAATACTCCCTTGAGGTGAGCTTGACTCCAAGTGACTAGACACAACTCAGATTCTTTAGACCAGTAATGGCGACATTTTTTGTTGCGGTGTGCTGATACCCACAATGCAATGCACCCCACTCCCTTGTTCATGCATGCAAAACACCTCCGCAACCCCCTTACCTGCATGCCTCCCAACTGATTTTTGGCACGTTTGAGGCCTTTTTTGGCCTCCCAGAGCCTCGAGGGAAGCCTCTGCAGCCTTTGGAGGCTGAAAAATGGGCCTGTTTTTTGGCCTCCAAAGGCTGCAGAGGCTTCCCTGGAGTCTCTGGGAGGCCGAAAAAGGCCTCAAACCAGCTGGGAGGTGCGTGCATGCGCAATGCAAGTAAGTTTGTCTGGGATTTGTGTGCCCACACCAAATGGCTCTGCGTGCCACCTGTGGGACATGTCCTATAGGTTCACCATCATGGCTCTAGACAAATATTGGTTAGAAGAATTTTTCCCCCCTCCAACTTCGCCTGGTGGTCCCCCATCCAACCAGCCTGATCCTTAAGTTTATTTTCCTTTGAAGAGCTTCACCTGTTGGTTTGTTGCTTCGAATTATAATAGTGCTGTAGAGAAATGGGGATAACATAATGGGGTGGGGAGAAATGCATATAAAGAAACTTCCTTTTCGCCCATTAACACACACCCATAGCCTTCCCACCCCTCCTGCTCTTCCTTGTGGATCGTTCCGATTAGGGCTTCGTCCACCCCTTTTAAAAAATTCATAATGGAACCGTCCAGTTCCTCTTCTTCGCTCCCCTTGAACAGTCTGTGCCCCCAGATCCTTCCGCATGGAATAGTCTGCCTCTCCCCCCGCATATGCTCGAATGGAAGAGTCTGAGCTAACTCCTCCCCCTCCGGTTTTGTCTTTCTCCCCTTCGCCCTTCCTTTGGTACTGGATAACTTTCGGCCCTTCTGAATAAAGTGTCAAATTTCGAATGACCAATTATCTTCCCCGTCCCCGGATTTATTTCCTCCTTTTCCGGCTGACTTCCGGCAAGTGTTGACATTCCCTCGGCTAAAACGATTGGCCGAAGGGTTGACGAACAACGCAAGCGAAAGGAGGGTCACTTCCCATCGCCTCATCCAAGACGATAGCCAATCGCCTTTGGATTTTTGCTACAGTCGACTAGTTGATTGGGTATCCGTCTTCTAGACACTTTCCGCTCTGGCCATTCGTACTGCATGGCGTCACTCGACAGAACCAATCAGAACCCAGGCGAGGAGGAGGAGGAAGAGAAGGGCCAAGACCTTGGAGGAGAAGGAGGTGAAGTTTAGTTGCCGCCGCCGGCGCCATTTTGTGCTGAGGTTTGTGAGGGGCCGGACAGGGTGGGTGGAAGAAGCGGGCGGCGAGGGGAAGTGCGTGGTGGAGGGACTCAGCTCGCGGAGGCCTGCATGCAAAGCGGAGGCTTTGGCCTTCTGCCTCGATTTAAGACCAATATTTTCTGAAACAAAGACTGAGGGCGCACATAGAATAGAAGCACGCCCACAGCGAAACATTCCACACAAGCATACACAACTATGGCCTCTGCTCGTACAGAGTTCGGCTGGTATATAACACAAACATACAAACACACACACTAGATAGATACAGAAATATAGATATGCATGCATACACACCTCATGGCCTGTGCTCGAACAAAGTTCTAGTATATTACACACACGTGTACTATTTTTATCGATAGATACAGTGATAGATATATAGATACTTACACATGCACACACCATGGACTCTGCTTGTCCAAGTTCTGATATATGACACACACATGCATATACATACAATCTCTATAGATAGATGAGGTTAAATGATATGATAGATATAGATTAAATGTCATGTGGTGTTTGTGTATGTATATGATACATGCATGTACGTATGTATATATGTGTATACAGACACACCACGCATATCCTCTGCTCATACAAAGTTCTGGAATATTACATTCACACACATATAAATACTATACACACATATAAATACACATACACAGACATACCGAATTACAGAACAACCTGTGTATATTTTCCTGGTATCTCCTGCAAACAGTGGTGGCAGCTTCTTACACAGAGTTAGGATCACTGAAAATCAGTGCTTGAAGAGGCTGAAGAGATTCCCTGAGCAAAAATTAATTGTCTTCGGTCAATAGAATCTCTGGGCCATTTTTCCCCCTGCTGCTGAATTGTCCATTCCTGTTTGATTTTGGTGGTTCAGAGCCAAAACTAACCTTTCCTTCTTTGCTCCCTCGCTCAGCTCCAGCCACCATGGTGAAACTTTTCATTGGCAACCTTCCCCGGGAAGCCACCGAGCAGGAGATCCGCTCCCTTTTCGAGCAGTACGGCCGAGTCCTGGAGTGTGACATCGTCAAGAATTATGGGTTTGTGCACATTGAAGACAAGACGGCCGCTGAGGACGCCATCCGCAACCTGCACCACTACAAGCTGCACGGCGTCTGCATCAACGTCGAAGCCAGTAAAAACAAGAGCAAGGCTTCCACCAAGCTGCACGTGGGCAACATCAGCACCAGCTGCACAAACCTGGAGCTGCGGTCCAAGTTTGAGGAATACGGCCCCGTGCTTGAGTGCGATATCGTGAAAGATTATGCCTTTGTGCACATGGAGAGAGCTGAGGATGCCGTCGAGGCCATCAGAGGCCTCGACAACACAGAATTCCAAGGTGGGAAGTGGGGCTAGTGTGGGGCGTGGAAGCTGAAAGCCAAACTTTCCCCCCTTCTGGCTTTCCTCCCCAAGAGGAGGTTATTTTCAGAGTTCCCAGGGGTCATCGGGGGGGGGGCACAGCTGGTAAAGTTGTCTACTAGTTCACTTCCATCCTTGAGTCAGGGAGCTGATGCCAGTTGCAGATAGCCCATGATTTACAATAGTTCATTTAGTGACTGTCTGAAGTTACAACAGCACTGAAAAAAGTGACTTATGACAGTTTTTCACACTTAATGACCACTGCAGCATCCCCATGGTCATGTGATCCAAATTCAAATAGCACGAGCACTTAGACTTATATATTGCTTCACAGTCCTCTCTAAGCAGTTTACAGACTCAGCCTCTTGCCCCCAACAATCCGGATCTTTTTTATCAACCTTGGAAAGATGAAATAAGTCATTCTTGAGCAGGTCAGTATCGAACTGCTTGCCAGTCTGCAGAATTAGCCTGCACTACTTCATTCTAACCACTATACCACTACAGCCGCTCCTTCCTTGGCAATCACCTTTTTGGGATCTGACAAGGAAATTCATGGTGAAGCTAGATTCATTTCACAACAGTGCTACTAACTTAACAGCTGCAGTGATTCACTTAAGCGCTGTGGCAAGGAAAGTTGTAAAATGGGACTGCATTCCCTTAACAAATGTCTCACTTAGCAACAACAATTTTGGGTTCAATTTTGTTTGTAAGTCATGGACTACCTGTATTTGGTTGCAAGATAGATGGAATCAAAAAATGCAAGGTTGCATTTTTGTATTTCAATAAAGATATGATTTGCTGCTTGATAGAAAGAAGATACAGTTTCATCCAATTAGGGATTGAAAAGGTTAGGAAGAATTTTGTATGAGAGTTTTGAGGCCCACAAGATTAATAATCATTCTTTTTACGACAGTAATATCCTTTCTATTCATTGAATGCTTAATGGAATGCTGTTACGATTGGTGGTTAGCGTCATGTGATGCTTGGCCTTGGGGTATTTTGAGTAGTTTTATCGAGTAAACCATACTTGGCTGGACTTGCATGGGGTGCCAAGCCATCTTCAACAGTCTATAATGACTAGATTCAGGCAACCTAGTCTGAATATCAAGCTCAGGAAATCAGGAGTCCAGACAGTTCAATTGAATATATAGGTTTTATTGCACGCTAAAGCTCTCTACAAGAATCTGAGCTATTAATGGTCAAAGCAAGTTGGCAGTAGATAAGTCAACCTAATTCAAGTGGGCTGGCCTTAGATCTGTTTTGGGTGTGAAGGAACGAGACTGATGACGCATTTGACTCCTCCCTCGGGCTCAGCCTGGTCATCTCCCACACGAGACCATATCCTGGCTTAGAAACATGAGGGCATTTAGCTGGTGAGATATTGAGGTATATCAATCAGTTTTTTGTGGCCTCTCTTGACAAAGGAGTGGATCTTGATCCTAGTCTCCTTTTCTTCCCTGCTCCCATTTCCTGTCTGTTCATTAATAAATGTGTGGAAAGGCTTCCATGCTTGTATTCCCACGGCCTTTGTACTCCTGCCTTGGTATTCCCTGTAGCCAACATTACCCAACCTTCTCCATCCCGGACCCTCCACCACCCTTCTCTCCATTGATCTTTGCTTTTGGATTGACCTTCCACCTTGCTGTGATTTGATGCCTTCTTTCCTCCTCCTCTGCTGTTTCCTAATGTCCTGCATTTAGATTTTTTTCAAGTCAATTTGCTTTTTTAAACTTTCTGTCTCATAAGTGGCAGAATTGAAAGCACTTTCTGCCCGGGTTGTTAACTGTTAATGTTTAGCACCCTAATAGGGTTGGGGTCAGCTGTTAAATATCCACAAGGGAGGTTGATGCAAATGCATTAAAACAAAAGAAACTTTGGCTGTATTTTAGGAAAAATCCCACCCCATCCCAATATGTTTATTTGAGATGGCATTTGTAGGTGACACATAGTGGTAGTTTCTTAATGTTTCCTACTCGTTAGCACAAATATTATTTCAAGGACTTTGATCATTTCATTTTCCTTTCATTTACCTGGAAGATTCTTGAATATAGTTTGATGATAGAGTGGTCAGGAGATGCATTGGTGGCAGTCTAGAAATGGGCTTGAGGCTGGTTTATTGGAAATTATTTTGCAAAATTTATTTAATCAATTTATATGGCCATCAACCGAGCAGCACAGTAACCTACAGGTGAAGACATTCACTTCCCACTTGGAAAGTTGAGAGTTCAGTCCTAGGTAGCAACAGATGTTTATCAGAACGCAAAGAGAAAAATATCTGCTGTGATCTCAGCTTAGGCATAAGGAAGGACATCTAGCCAGCTCCATTCCACTCCGATCAAAGGGATTAGAGTTGTAGAAAGGAAAAAAAAATGGCCATTCCACAAAATTTTTTCCCATTTTATGACCCTGTAATTCCTTAATTGGGCTAAATACAAATAAAATAATGACAAATAAAAAAATCCTCAATGCAATAAGAATGAAAACAGCATTCTGTTATGATGAATTAAGGAGCTGAACAATTAAGGAAAATGCTTCCTTGGCCTAGCTAGTGCATGAGTAATACTTTTTCTTTTGCTAATAGCATTTTATGAAGTCTCACTGATTTGACAGAGACCAGTTTCAAATGCAGGTAATCCTCGACTTACAACAGTTTGTTTAGTGACTGTTCAAAGTTACAACGGCATTGGAAAAAATGACCATGGCCATTTTTCACACGACTGTTGTGACCTCCCGTTGGTCATGTGATCAAAATTCAGACGCTTGGAAACTGATTCACATTTCTGCAACCTCATGTGATCCCTTTTTGTGACCTTACAAACTAAGTGAAAGGGGAAGCCAGATTCACTGAACTGAGTTATTAACAACTGTAGCGATTCCCTTAACAACTGTGGCAAGGGAAGTCGTAAAATGAGACAACATTGACAAAACAAATGTTTCACGTAGCAACAAAAAAATTGGGCTCAATTTGTGGCCGTAAGTTGAGGATTACCTCTCTGCTCTATTGTTGAATTTGAGAACCATGAAACAACAATATCGGTATTTAAAAGCAAAGTATTTTAATGATCCAGGATAGAGTCTGATTCTCTAGATGTCTGAAGTAGATGGAGAAAGTGATATGAGCGGCATTTGGTTTTTCTCTCTTTCCTCGGTCTCTTTGATTACAATGGATGAAGAAAGCACAGGCAGGGACCTGGACTGGTGTTTGTGTTTATTGCTGCATCCCTCAGGAGCACCAGGTCTCCAAAGACTGTTCCACAGAATAAAGGGAAGGTGCCTGAATCCTCCCACATCAGCCTGCAAACGAGGAAGGTCAGGGTACTGCCATGCCTCCCGAAGAGTCAAACTGGAGAAGGAAGGAAGAACAGTGGGAAAATAAACCTCAAAACAGTTTAGCTTAAGTATAAGAATCATTCCTTAAAAATTCAGCAACTCTGATTGTTTCAGAGTTCGTAGAAAACACAGGAAAGTGCATGACCCACACAGGTGTCTCGGAAGTAAATCACATTCTGGCCAACAAGATTCTCAGATTTGGTTTGCATTCACTCATTTGCTTTGTGGGCCCACCAAAATATTTTCAGGGCTTAGTGGCCAGTATCAAATTAGAGAGACGAATGAAACATAGCTGAAAAGTGGGTAGAATCGGTTTCTCTCTGCCAAAACGCTTCATTTCGTGAGTATAACTCACTGGTCGTTCCAGACCAGAAAAGGAATTGGGTCCTCGAACATCTTTTATCTTCCCTCTTTGACCCACTGAGTCATGGTGGATGATTTCCTGGGGTTTATTTATATAAAAATAACTGAGCTGCTGTGCTTTTGCTTTGAATTGTCTTTAACAAATCTTTATAGCTGCCCTTCTTGCGTCTGTTTCTTCAAGGCAAACGAATGCGCGTGCAGTTGTCCACCAGCCGTCTCAGGACCGCGCCCGGGATGGGATACAAGAGTGGCTGCTACCGGTGTGGGAAGGAGGGTCACTGGTCTAAAGAGTGCCCGGTAGACTGCACGGGGCAAGTGGCTGAGTTGACCGAACCTTATAGCGAGCAATACGGAATGGTGCGCACCCCGTACCCTACAGGCTACGGGGATCCCATGTATTACGATGACCCCTATGGAATGGTGGATTACTATAAACGGTATCGCGCGAGAAACGCTGCGGCCTATGGGGCCTCTGCATACGACACTTATGCGGAGCACACCATGGCCCAGTATTCCCAGTACGCCCAGTACTCGCAAGCCACAGCCATGGCCAGTCGCCTCTCTACCACCTTAGACCCCTACGACAGGCCCCTGCTGCCAACCTCGGGAACTGCAGCCGCGGTAGCCGTCGCTGCTGTGGCCGCGACGTCCTCCTTTTACACCCGGGATAGAAGCCCTCTGCGTCGCTCGGCCGCTGCGGCTTCCACCGCTGGAGACGTGTACGGATACGAGCGCGTTCAGCTGTCTCCCGTCTCGCGATCCTCTCTCTACGATGTCCAGCGTTTCGGGCGGGATGCAGGCGCGGACAGGTTGCGATACTCCGCGTATTGAGTCTCGAGGTGAGAGTGTTTTTTTCATGAGTGGCTTGGAGGAGGAGGGGGATGGCGCATTGGTGTGTCGCTGCTGGTGAGACGGGGGGACCTGCCTGAGGCTGGGTGGGTCTTCGGAGGATACCTGCCGGTATCTGCAGCTCTTAAGCCATAGCAGCCGAGGAACAGACCAGGCTGCTTGGTGGGGAGAGATGAAATGAGAGGGAGACCACCATAGACCGGGGCAAACCATGCCAATTAGGAACGTCACCTTGCTATAACCATGGTTCTGCAGTCTTCTAAAACGAGAGTGGTTCAGAGTGTCCCAGAGAGCCAAACCAACATGCCATGTCCAGGACATCTCAATTTGCTTCATACAAAGGATTTACTTCAAGGCACTTCCAACCTTGGCCATTTCAGAGTTTCCTGGAATATTAGTTCCCAAATGAGTTTGGTTCCTCCTTACTTGTATGCTTCGTTGCAGTCAGATTCAGGGAAGTCTTGCCCAAGAACAGTGGATTCTGCTGTCGTATTTCTAAAATCCTGACAAAGCTTGCCCCGTTGTTATTTTTCTCCTTCCTCTTCTCTTCCCGTTGTCCCATATATTGCAGTCTGCTCTCAGCACTGTGGGTGCCTCGTTCCTTCCTCCTTGCCTGTTTCCCACTAGGCAACCGTAAAACTTGTAATCAGGGTGCAGCAACTACACCCCTACAAACAGGAGATGGCGTGGCTTTTAACCAAAGCTGCTTAGAAATTGAAGAGCAAGTTTGGATTATACAAGATGCCCCAGTGTGTAGTCTCTTGAGCCCCACCTGGGCCTGAGAGAAGTTCCATTTTGACTTTTTGGGTGGCCCTTCCGAAAATGCCTACCAATTGTTGGGACAAAGATGCAAATTTGGCACTTGGTTACTTGAATCGGTCAACCCAGACCATTTTCTCCTACCAGTGGCTGAACCAGGTGCTTTATGAGCAGAAGCGCAATTCCCATCCGTGAAATGGTGGACCTCTTCATTTCGCCCCTTCTGCAAATATGTCCTAATTCTTAAAAATTCACTGATGCTTGTGGGCCTCAGCACAAATTCTGGTGGAGAAACTCCTTTTGTTCATGATGCTTTGATTGCTTTGTTTTTGTCCTATCCTCAAGCCCGTGATTTATTTTCACTGGGTGAGACCCCTCATCCCCACGATTCAATTCTGCTGAAAGATAATATTCTTTTCTCTTTCCAAATGGCTTATAAATTCTGTTCCCTTCTTTTTTTAAAAGAAAAGAAAAACATTCTGGTTGTTCTCTTCCCTTGAGAAATTCTTAGCGTTACTTTCTTCCGGGTGTTTGGTGGCCTTTCACGTAATTTTACACATTTTTCCTATGACCAAGCAACAAATGTTTATTTGCAGTCCTTTCCCAACAGTTCCAAAAGTAGATTCCCTTCCCCTGCAGGAGTTACAATACTTCCAACAGCGTTTTCACTGGGTTTTCTCTCACTGTCCCGTTATATCCATCTCCCTTAGAAGAGCCAACCATAGACTGAGTTTCATCCGAAAATGTAATTTTGTGCGCTTTGAAGTTTGGGGAGGGTGAGTAGCCAGTGCTGAATATCCCACTGGCTTCCTTTGACTTGCCCTAGAAACATCTAGTACAGGAGGGAACCTTCGCACTCTGAGGCTTGCTAGTCAAATGGGAAGGTACTCGTCTCTTAATTGCTGTTTTGAAATGAATGGTTTATTTTAAGCTTGGAAATAACACCTTCCTGCCCTGCCTTCCTCCTGAAGACGGTCCATAGTCCCAGGGAGGAAGAGATCCTTCCAGAACAGGTGCAAAACAAGCGGTTAATATTCTGACAATCTTTCCCCTCCCGCCTCCAGTCAGATACACTTCCCACTTAATTTCCCACCTGAGTTTAAGCTCTGAGGCATGGATCTCCAAGCTTTGGCCAGTGGCTGGGGAATTCTGGGAATTGGAGTCCCCAAGTCTGAAGAGTTGCCGAGGTTGGAAGACCCTTGCTCTAAGGAAGGTGGGTGGGCTGAGCCACGGAAAGTGCCGTTTTCCTTTTCTTTTCTGGGCAGCCCCCAGCACTGAGCCTGCAAATGAACTGTGTCTTTTATTTTTCAGGTAGGCTATTTGAGGGCTGGACATCGGGCTCCTGCGGCGCGTTCACGTCAAAGCTATGCCAGGCTTCAGGAAGTGTCGATTTTGTGTTTAGCATGGTCTCACTAATGGACATTATGTGTCTCTGCAATGCTTGGTGACAACTAACAGTCCGGTCCCTGTTCTCTTTAAAAGGAAACAACACGTTCCTCTCCCCCCCCACCCCCAGGCATTATTGGTAAGAGGGGAGGGGAGGGCTGTAGGGATTGGGGAGAGAAGGTTGTTGATAACTGGCCTTGTGCCCTTGGCTTTGGTCGAGCTCAGTCTAACTTCGAGCATAGAGGGACCCCCAGAATAAACGAGACCTTCCAAGGCTAACTTTGGGCCAATTTGTTCCAGTTCGATTTTGCAATTTCTCCTCCCCTGTGTAGGCTCAATTTTGGAATAAAATAATTCCAGTTCCTTTTTTTTTTTCTATTATGAGAAGACATTGTCATATTTGGTAGTTGCTTGCGTTTGGACTGTAGAAAGCTTTCCTTTTGCTATGGATATCATTAACCTGTGACTTTTTGTTCTTCTGAAATTGACATTTCTCTCCTTTTTCCCCCCTTCTCTAATAAAATAAAACATTTGTAACAGAGCCTTGAAAGTGTCTGCGTTGTGCAATTCAGGTTTGAAAGGACGAGCTCGCCTCTTGTCAACACGCTTTGCAATTTTGCAGCCGAGTAAAATGGGCTGCTGGGAAGAATGTCATCCTTTTCAAGAGTCAGAATCTGAAAAGTTTATTTTCCTGGGTTAGGATTCATTTCCATTCAGAATTAGGCTTTTTTGAGGGTTTTTTTTAGATTATGTAAGATGTTTCATAATTCAAACTTCACAAACTAGATTTGAGCTCTTGCTGCTGGTTTTTATCCCTCAGTTTCTGCGCATGTGAAGATTTCTCCAAAATGTCTATTTTTGAAAGAAAAAATCAGCTTAGCTTCAGTCATGTTAAAGTGTTAGAGGAGTTTATCTCAATTTTGGTAACTTTAAGGCCCGTGGACTTCAATTCCCATCATTTCCCAGACAGACAGTCCATTCGTCTTAAACTTGCCAAGGTATTAGGCATGTTTGCTGCCTTGAGTTACTTATAATATTAATGAAGGTGGGCTATTAAATAAATAATGAGCACTTCACCAAGTGAACTGGGTTTAGCCAACCAACCAGGTAGCCATGTTTTTCACTGATCTGCCATTGAGCACCTGTATACTGCATGAGTCCAAAAAAAAGCTGTGAAAATACAGACCCCTCACATCCCAGACAAAAACTGTCAACTCCTACCCTCAGAATGTCTCTGTAAAGCACTGCACACCAGAACATCTAGACACAAAAATAGTATTTTCCCCAAGTGCCATCACTCTGCTAAACAGCTAATTCACTCAACACTCACTGTCCAACTATTTAGAAAGTCTGCACTTCTATTGCTATTAATCATCCCATCCTTCCTTTCACCCATCCCCTCCCCCTTATGACTGTACGACCTTTTTGTTTGTATCCATACAATTATTATTGACTTCCCTAGTATAATTTGATTGCTTATTGTACCCGATGACTAAGTGTTGTACCTTGTGATTTTTCATGAATATATCTCTTCCTTTATGTACACTGAGAGCATTTGCTCCAAGACAAATTCCTTGTGTGTCCAATCACAGTTGGACAATAAAGAATTCTATTCTTTTCCTATTTCTATTTCTATTCTATTCTATTCTATTCAACTCGCCAATGCAACTGCTATGTCTTGAACTGACTCAATTCAGTGGAAGGGCAAACCTATTACAGCCCAAAAGGGAGACGGGGCAATGTGGATACAGAAATAAAACAAGGCTATGAGATTTGGCTCAACCAATATGGATGTCTGAGCCATGGGTCTCCAACCTTGGCAACTTGTAAGACCTGTGGACTTCAACTCCCAGAATTCCTCAGGTTGGGAGATACCTGGTCTAAGCCACATTCACCTTTGAAAAAGAGGCCACTGCTTTAAAACCATGAGGACCAAAAATAGCCAATCGCCTTGGGACTTTGCTAAACACGTTGAGCTGATTGGGTACCCGTCTTCTAGACGCTTTTCCCCTTTGGCCATTCGTACTGCCCGGCGTCACTCGACGGAACCAATCAGAACCCAGCGCAAAAGAAGGAGAAGGCGGGCCAAGACCTTGGAGGAGGAGGAGGTGAAGTTTAGTTGCCGCCGTCGCCGCCATTTTGTGCTGAGGGGTGCTGCTGAGGTTTGTGAGAGGCCGGGCCGGGCGGGTGGAAAAAGCGGGCGGCGGGGGAAAGTGCGTGGTGGAGGGAATCAGCTAGCGGAGGCCTGCATTCAAAGCGGAGGCTTTGGCCTTCTGCCTCGATTTAGGACCAATATTTTCTGATACTAAGACTGAGGTCGCACATAGAATAGAAACACGCCCACAACCATACACCCCACACAGGGATACACAACCATGGCCTCTGCTCGTACAAAGTTCGGCTGGTATATTACACAAACATGCATTCTATCGATCGATCTTCACAGGTACACACCAGACATCACGGCTTTTGCTCATACAAAATTCACCTGGTGTATTTATTACACACACACAAACATATAGAAGTATATATTCGCCAAATATGTGTGTGTGTGTGTATGAATGTATGTATATATGTACATACACATAGATTGATATAGAAATATAGAGAAAAATACTTATGCACACCTACACACCCCCACACAAACACCATGGCCTCTGCTCATACAAAGTTCTGGTGTATTACATACATACTGTGTCTCTCTCCATAGATATAGAAATATAGATACATACACATACACACATACACTCACATGCATACCCCACATCACGGCTAGGTAGACAGGTAGATACTGGTAGATAGATACAGATAGATACCAATGGATGGATGGACGGATGGACGGATGGATGGATATAGAAATATAAAGATAAATACTGACACACACACATACACATACAAACGCCCAAACATCCTGGCTTCTGCTCATACAAAGTTCTTCTGGTATATTACATATACATACATACTATCTCTCTTTGTCTATATAGATTAGATATAGACATAATAGATACATATATGTACACATACACACACACTAAAAATATGGCCTCTGCTGGGTCAAGATTCCGCTGATATATTACACATATACATACATGCTATCTCTGTCCACTTACATATAGATTAGATATGGATATATAGATATATTTACGTGTGCACACAACGCACACATACTGGCCTCTGCTCGTATAAATTTTTGCTGGTATATTACACACACACTTATAAATACTTTACACACAGATATACATACACACACACTCTCCACTTAGAGAACAACCTGTGTATTTTACATGTATTTTCCTGGAATCACCTACATGCTCATAAGAGATTTCTGGACAATTTAGGATTCTGATTGCATACTGTGCTAAATCAGATGGTTTTTTTAACAGTGGCAGATTCTTTCACAGAGAGGATCACTGAAAATCAGTGCTTGAAGAGGCTGAAGAGATTCCCTGAGCAAAAATTAATTGTCTTCGGTCAATAGAA
>BHFT01058565.1:0-11336 GCA_004320025.1 Laticauda laticaudata
GCAAACGGGCAGCTTCAGATGGCCAGATATACAATGCCAGTCACCTCAAGGAGGGGCTGGAACGAACCTCATCATGGGCTTCCCAGATCCAGACCCCTGCCCAACGACACACAAGATGTTGCCCTACTTCATCATGGGGATGACGCCTTCTCCCTCACAACCTACCTCATGAAGGCCTACACTTCAGATGCCTCACCCGTGAAGAGAGGATCTTCAACTACAGGCTGTCCAGGGCAAGGCGGTGGTGGAGAAGGCCTTTGGCATCCTGGCCCAAGGTTCCGGTACTTCTCACCACCATGCAGCATCACCCACAGACCGTGAGGAACATCGTGGAAGCTTGCTGCATCCTGCAGAATCTCATGCGCACCTGCTACCCAGTGTTGCAGAACAGGCTCGTGGACTCCAACAAGGCAATGGGGACATGGAGCCTGGTGAATGGAGGCAAGGGCGAAACCTGATAGATACTGTGGATGTGCAAGGCCCCAACAGAGCTTCATGTGAAGAAGAAGAAGCAGTGCAACCTCCTGAAACACTGGCGCAACTCCCCAGCTGGAGCAGTGGAGTTGCAAGACAGGATGATCGATGGTTAATGGATGCTTCCTTGAGCCTGTCTCATAACACTGATGAGATTGTGCCATGTATGTTGAGTGGCCCTACAATGAACAGGGCATTTAATAAAGAGTTTTGTTTATGTTGTCATGTGTTGATGAATGATTAAAATTGTTCTGATAATAAAGGGCCATATGTGTGGCACCTGGGAGGGTGGACCATACAGTCCCACTAGGCTTGCACTGGAGGTTTATCTATCCCACAGCAATTACCCATCCCACAGGTATCCCTGCCCATCCCACTGCTATCCTTACACATCCCACAAGCATGCAAAGCTTAAACCATTTCTAAAGTTTCCACAAGACTTTATTGACTAAAAGAACTGAACCAAGTGTGTGAAGCAAAGATAAACTTTATTAATAACAAACTGTAAAAGCAAAATGACCCAAGTAAAGTGTCCCAAGCAAAGATAAAGTCAACAGGTAGCAACCCAGTCTCTGGCACTCTTCTCAGTCACTCTGAGGCGTGGCCATCGTCTCAGGGGTGAAGGGTCCAGGTGCTGTGGAGGTGGCTGCTGCTGGAGTGCTGGTTTGAGGCACCATTGGGGTGCCTGGCCCCGGGAGGACAACAGGGGATGGTGTGTGGAGGAAGCTCTCAGAGAGCTGGCTCAGTCCCGTGATGTTGAGAGCCCCTTCCTCCATGACATGGGGTGTCAGTCCCAAGACCGATGACAGATGTCTGAGGCTGGGCTTGGCTGTGGGGTGAGGAAGGAGGAGGTAGTGGGGCTGTCTGGTCTGCAGCTGAGCAAGGTGAGGGTGGGTGGCATCTGTGGTGTGGGTGGCATCGGTGGTGTGGGTGGCATCGAGCATCGATGCATCGGTGGCGTTCGATGAAACCTGTGGCTGGACTGGAAGAGCTGCCTGTGCTGCTGGAACTCCTGGTAGCCGTAGCCTTGGTAGGTGAGGGCCTGTGGAAAGCCTTGGAAGGGCTGTGACATCACCTGGGGTGGAGGAGCAGACCTGGACTGGGTCGGAGCAGGTTCAGCTGGGCCTGGAGGGTTGTGCAGAAGACCAGTGATTCTGTCCTTTATCACCTGGTACTGTGATTCGGACATGTCCAGGAGGGTCTGGTTGACGTAGTTGAGGAAGGGCTTGCGGTTTGAGGATGGTATGTCTGTGTGTACCAGCTGGAGAGGAGATCTATGCTGCTTTTGATGGTGTCCTGATCTCCAGCAGGACAGTGGTGGCTCTGCCCCTCCGGTCTGGCTCTCTGCCTGCTTTCTGTGGAGGTGGAACTGGGGGTGGATGTGGGTTGGTCTCTGGTGGAAGTGCCTCTCCTTGCTCCACTGCGTCAGGGGGTCTTCCACGCACTCCGCCAGGGAGTGTAGCTGTCGGGGGGGTCTCCGTCGTGGGACGCTGCACAGATACCTGCCTGGACACAGCAGCTGACTCTTGGCCAGAAGAGGACTGGCTCTCTGTGGCTGCCTGAGAGAGAGGGTTGTCAGAGGGGCTGCTCCTCGGTGGCGGATCTCACCCTCCA
Source organism: Laticauda laticaudata (assembly GCA_004320025.1). Lineage (NCBI taxonomy): Eukaryota > Metazoa > Chordata > Lepidosauria > Squamata > Elapidae > Laticauda > Laticauda laticaudata. The sequence goes on from BHFT01058565.1 coordinate 2,089, forward strand.
AGAAGCTGCACTTGGCCATCACGTAGGTCTCCCCGTCGGTGAGCTTGACAGTGGCCTGGCCAGATTTCTTGAGGTGCCGCTTCCCGTACTAGGTGTGCATGTGCTTCCACCACCCGAGGAGGACCTCCGAAGTGTAGCACAGGCTCTCCACCTTCTCTCTCCAAGCAGCCTGCTTCCTCTTGGTGTCTCGATAGAGCCTGTGTCCCTTCCACCATAGATACTCGTTCTCCCTCAGCCATTCGAGCACCTCATTCTCATGTTCCTCTTCGATGGAGTATTGCCTCCTCTCCTGTTCTCGCGTATGCCTCTTCCTTCCCTCTGGCAGGGCCATCTGGGCCCTCATCAGAGAGGGCTTCGAGGTTCTAGGGGCTGCTCCACCACACCACCCACACCAGCAACAACAGTAGCAGCAAAAGCAGGACCAGCAGCACCAGCAGGACCAGGAGCAGCAGCAGCATAGTAAGCACCAGCAGCACCAGCAGGACCAGGATCAGCAGCAGCACAGTAAGCACCAGCAGGACCAGGAGCACCAGCAGGAGCAGCAGCACCAGCAGGACCAGGAGCAGCACCAGCAGAGTAAGCACCAGCACCAGGAGCAGCGCCAGCAGAGTAAGCACCAGCAGAAGCACCAGCAACAGGAGCAGCACCAGCAGAAGCCCCAGAACCAGAAGAGTCAGCCCGAGCAGCAGAAGCCCACGCAGAAGCAGAGTCAGGGCCAGGGGGTGGGATGGTGGCCCTGTCCTTCTTGCCAGGGCTGCAGAAGATGGCACAGGCTTCCTCTTCTTCCCCATGGTTGTTGGCTGGAGATGTGTCTGGCAGCAGGTCTTTCCTCTGAATGGTGACTTGCTTGCGAGCTGAATCCTTTTATATCTGCGGGCTGACACAATGCACCCTCCCCGCATGCGCAGTGAACGCTTTGCATCCGTTAGGCATCTGCTAGGCATCCCCTCTGCATCCGCTCTGCATCCGTTCCTTCCACTGCGCGACCGCTTCGCTGTGCTCCCCCGGAAGCCCTGCGGATGTGCCATCCGCTTCCATCTGCTAGGCTTCGTGAAGCATCCGCTTTACATCCTCGCTACATCCTCTCCCCTTCCGTTTTCCTTTCCGTTGTTGTCCGCTCTGCTTATGCAAATTTGGGGCACTTTTGAGAGTGGATAACAACGGATGGAATATTTTCTCATCCGCTGTGTCTTTCACATACGTTTTGCATCCGTCGGCCTATGTGACAGGCCTTTTAGCTTGGCTGCTTGTTTCTGCAATCTTAAACCTCAAAGAGTCATTTGGAACTGTTTCCCACAGAAAACAAAACACTGGAATCGCTCATTTCTCTTTCCCTCCTTCCCTCCCTCCCTCCCTCTCATATCTCTCTCTCTTTCCCCCCTCTGTCCCCAGGGATGGGGAAAAAGGAAACTCTGAACTGGTGCTGGGTGGTAAGAATCTGATGTCCAGAAGCTGACGAGCCACATGCTAAAGATCAGATGGCTGGTGGGGAGGTGGGGCAACAGGGGTGATACCAGTGATGGATGGACTGATGCACATGGGAGATTGTGGCATTGAAGCCCTTCCCAGGTGTTCCCTGGCCTGCGAGCAGGTGAGGCTGGGGGGAAAGGAACCTCTGAACTGGTGTTGCCTCCTGCTTCCTGCCTACGTGCATCGAGGATGTCAAGAGGCTGCCAGCGATGTCCTCAGGTGAATATGTTGCGAGGGGGAGGTTCAACCCCTCCCTTCAGAAGCCAGAAAGCATTGCCACCCCTCTGGCAGCTGCCAAGCTTCCTCTTTCCTGCTGAGTGCATTCTGGCAGGGAGGAAGAGAAGCACAGTTGGAGGTGGCTTGGTGAGTGCCAGAGGGGCGGCAAGTGCTTTGTGGCTCCTGAGAGGAGGGATTGAGCCTCCCCCACACAACATCTTCACCTGAGGACATTGTGGCAGCTACATCCTGCAGGTCAAGAGATCTACGCTCTTCCCGCTGCTGCTTGGCCTCCTCGATGTGCAGAGTCAGAAGGCAGTAGCAATGACATGGGTTTGCTAGGGAAACTGCAGGATTGCCTCAGCTCCCTGCCAGCCATCTGGTCTTCAGCACATGGCTCATCAGCCTCCAGACATCAGATCCCACCACCTTTCCCCCTACTCCTACCTCCTCACAGGCCAGGGAACACCCAGGAAGGGATCCGATGTCGCAATCTCCCGCGCACTACCCTCCCTTCCTGCTTGCATCATCCCATCCACTATTGCAGACATGGGTGCACTGCGGATCACCAAAAGTTTTCTGAAGGACCATCAGTCGTCCATGGCCCACTGGTTGGCGACCACTGCTCTATAACATTGTTTTGAGGGAAGGAGTTGAAACAGTTTATGTCCAGGATGTGAGGGGTCTGTAAATATTTCCACAGCCCTCTTTTTGACTCGTGCAATATGGTTGGATCAAGTTGAGATCTTCATAGAGATGAGAGAATAAAAGGCAGTATATCAAATAATTTAAGGGTTGTGGGTAAGCAAGGATATTTAGATGGAATGACATCTATATCCATGTATAGGAAGATGTAATTTATGGCACGGGTACTGTGAGGTCCTGTGACTTTTTTCCCTTCATGGGATGGGTGTGACCTGAACATGTGTACCCACACTAGACTTGTATGTTCACATAACTATAGGTTGACACACCTATTGTTATATGAACATACAAGGTGACATAAAAATGACATAATCAGGGACCTATAATTGTACCCATCAGGGGTAGGATTCTATCTGGTTGGTCCAGTTCTACATAACTGGTTGTTATGATTCTGTGCAGTGGCCCCTCCTGTCCCCGCCCACTCTTTACCTGGCATGCACGTCATCCAACTTGCCTGCCTTTGGTAAATTGCCATTTTTCCTTTTTTTCCCTACAGATCATCAGCTGTTCTGCTGTGATGGGAGATTTAGATTAGCTAGAAAGGAAGAAATCATTGGATTTCTTGCTTTCAAGCTAATCTAAAAGTAGAGCTGAACCTTCCTTAGGACTGAAGCTTCTATTTTTCAGTGCAGACTCAGACAATAGATTGCAGAATGGTAGATCTCTGAGTGAATCTGTGATTCTGTGAGCAACTCAATCTGCCTGCCTGCTTTGCCTGATTTTGGGATTAAAGTTGCTCTTTTTTTAAAATAAAAAAAATTCAATACTTACATAGTGTGTTGTGAGTTTGCTAGCAAATTTTATGAGTTTACTTGCAAGCAAATTTTATATGACAAACTCAGGCAATAGATTGCAGAAAGATACATCTCTGAATGAATCTGTGATTCTGTGAGCAACTCAATCTGCCTGCTTGGCCTGATTTTGGGTAAAGGTTGCTCTTTTTTAAATAAAAAAATCATTATTTATGTAAATATTTACAATATTTACATACAAGCCAGTCATGTGACCACCAAGCCACACCCACAAATTAGGCCACAACCATAGAACCAGTTAAGAAATTTGAATCCCACCCCTGATACATATCACTTGAATAATCTACACAATGGAAAGTTGGACTGCAGAAAGTTATTGGTTCCAACTGAGATACATTGCAAAAGATCAAATGAAATATAAATTTTTATTGAAATCACTGTATCAACTCACTCAATCACCTCAATTCATGGTTATGCTCACAGTTAAATCAATGACATTAATGTTGGCATTAGTTCAATGTGGCAACTTTAATTTTAATTAAGTTAATTCAACAGATATCATTTAAGCCTGATGCAATCTGAAATTATTGTCATATATTATAACTCTTCATCACTGCCAATTGGGAGAAAATAAATGGTACTGCAATAGTGACAATTATTTATTTATTTATTTTTAAAAAACTGGTGGGCAAAGTGAATTTAGCATTTAACATTGTAAGTCAAAACTGTTACTATTATTACTAGGTTAAATAGAGAAAAAATATTTAATAATACATTTTTTGGATAATGGTAATTTGCGGGCAACATAGTATTAACATAAAATGCTTTTTTGGAACACCAGTATTTTCTTCATTTAAAATAAATGAACTGGGGAATTAAAAATTAACTTTAAATCTGTTAAAGAAGTTGCATTAAAGCAGAAATAATCCAGACAGTTTTATGACTTGACACCCACAAATGAAGATGAAAGGTCGCATTCTTGTTCTTGGAAGTGAGGCCAACACAGAAAACAGATGGAGAAGCTAAATGGAAATTTCAATAAAGTAGACCACAAAGAAGCATTTATAGGAATGGGGAATTCAATTTTTTAAGATTCAAATCTGGAATTTTGCATTATTCTGATGACGTGCCAGAAGGGTACTACATTCCTTGAAGAGCAGAATGAAGATTGAGTTAGACTGGCTTTCTCAACACCTCAGCAAAAGCCCCCATGGGTCTCATTTTGCCAGGATGACTATTTATATGACAGGTAAGGGAATAGTTTTGTGGGATTCAGTTACACTAGGCCTTTGTGACCCTCAGGTCAAAAGAGCAAATGCAAAAGTGACAATGTGGATAATTGCCTGTTTTGGATAATGTAATAGTGATTGAGGGTCAATGATTATAGCACCTGAAAGATAAATGAGCTGATGTGAAAAGCTCAACAGAAAGATAGCGAACAGGGAAAACAGTATGCATCCTTCCAGGGTGAATAATGAAAAGCTTGAATTCCTGCCTTGGAGAGCAGGAAAGCTGATTTCCTGAACAGAAACCACCAAAACTGACTGGTGGCCAAAATTTTAAATATGTACAGGAAAACTTCTGACAGAGAATGAATATATTAGCATAATCATAAGACAGCACAGCATTATAAAATGAATATGTACATAAAAGTGAGCACAGAGTCATTGATATGTTTCTACCGGTATATATTCACCAGTTTGTATCGATGTGTTTCATCTACGATTTCTACAGTGATTTAAGAAAGTAAAAGTCTGTGTGACTTAAACCCGGTTTAGCTGCTTCTACTTGATTTTTCTTTTGAACTGTTTCTGTAAGAATGTAGGTTACCTGTTCTCCAATATCAGCAACCATGATTGGCTGATCAAGAAAGCTTGTTTCAGAGTTCCGAATGTACACTCAGAAGAAAACAGGACACCTTCTTCAATGAAATTTCTTAAAAAATTACCTCAGAAAAATATTGTTTTCCTTGTCCCAAGATAAGAAACAGACACAAAGCAGTTTCACACTATGTGAACACTTTCTTCAGTAATCAATTTATACTACTTAGTTTGTATTTCTGTGATTATAAGTACACCTGGAGGGCAAAATAATATATACAAAAATGAAGAAGGGTAGGTTATTTCTTGTCAGTGGGCCATACTGTTGATTTTTAATGGACAGTTTAATTCCACTAAAAAAATATCTTATTTTCACATTATTTGCGGAAAAATAGCTTGCTTTTAACTGTGATATGTTAACCAAGGCATTTCAGGAAAGCATATTTCCTATATGGATTAGATGGATTATAGACTACATTATAGTAATCTAGTTTGGTTTTCTATAAATTTTTCCTCTGATAAGGATAATATATTATCTTTTATTATATTTCTGTATAATAATAACACATTAATAACTGGAGTCAAATTATAACCATGTTTATTCGTTGCAAAGTTAGCTACCTTTAGTGCCTGTAGAGCTAGATCTTTGCATTATGTGCCCAAAATGGAATAATTTGAATCTGTTTATTTGTGTCTTGAATGAATACACCAGGTTGATTTGTTCAATGATCAATTGGTTTGTTTCCTTGGCAATCCATATTTGCAGGAGTCCTCTTTAATTTCAAATGTCAAAACCATCAACACTCTTTCTATTCTGCTTCTTCAAAGTTCAACTCTGCTTCCATAGTGTGTTACAGGAAAAACACATTTCCTGCATGATACTGATCTTTGTAGGTGTAGATACATCCTGAAATCTGAATATTTTTTTCAGGGCCTTTATTGCCACTTTACCAATTGCTAGTCTTCAGCATGTTTCTTGATTGTTGCTTCCTTTACTCTTGATAAGTTGGTCCAAAAAGGCAGGAACTATCCATCATTTCAAAGTCGTGATTATCAGGTCTAAGACCGGTCGCTCTATCTGTTGCCATTAGTTTGTTCTCTATTCCTTTCTTTGCTCTAATTGTTTCATTGTGTTTCTTGACTTTTATTACAAGTACTTAAGGTCATTTATATTTTCATCTCTCATAGTGGTGTCATCAGCATAGCACAGGTTATTGATGCTTCTTCTTCCAATGCATTAATTTAGCAACAGTGTAATTTTTACTAAGGTATAGTAAAAAATAATCAATAAAATGACTTCTTCTGCAACTGTAGCATATTAGGTGGTTTGTGGTATATTGACAATATCAGTTGACCAAAGTCATAACTGTCAATAAATATAATTATTTAAAAGTCCATCTGGTAACTGTCTCCTGTCCTTTAATTTTTGTTTGCTTACCACTTTTCACATTTTTATGTGATTTACATAATCATGTTTACACTGAAAAGTAAGTGTTGAGCATGATACACACTCACACACACACACACCACAGAAATGAAAGACATTACAGTTATGCCCAACACCTCTGAAGAGTCCCAACCTCCTTCTAGCAGTCACTTCAGTATGAATCATCACCTTTTCTATCATGTGCATTTGAACCACTCCTGATGCATCAGTTTAATCAATCAATCAATCAATCAGTCAATCAAAATTAAAGTGCCTTTGGAACAGTTTTTCAGTGTGAAAAATCATGCCCATAAATAGGCACAAATAATGAAATTTCTGGGAATATAAATCTACTTGGAATTGCCACCTGGATTATTTTGATGAAGACTGTATAAAGAATGAGAACATCATCCTTCAATTCTGACAGCAGTTGCTGCACAAGAATACAGGTAGTCTTTGATTGTAGGACCACAATGGAACCCAACATTTCTGTTGCGAAGTGAGACAGCTGTTAAATGAATTTTGCCCCATTTTATGACCGTTCTTGCCAAAGCTGTTAAAGTGAATCACTGCAGTTGTTAAGTTAATAACCTGGTTGTTAAGTGAATCTGGCTTCCTTATTGACTTTGCTTGTCAGAAGGTTGTAAAAGGTGGACATATGATCCCGGGACACTGCAATGGTCATAATTATGAACCAGTTATAAATCATCTTAATTTTGATTACATGGCCATGGGGATGCTGCAGCAGTCATAAGTGTGAAAAACAGTCATAAGTCACTTTTTTCAATGACATTGTAACTTTGAATGGTCACTAAATGAACTGTTGTAGGTTGAGGACTACCTGTATTCCACCAAGCTTGATGGAGAGAGAGGGAGAGAGAGAGAGGGGAGTTTCTAGTTTCTTACCTTTAAATCAAACTGACTCACTTAATCTATATTACAAATATATAATGTAAGAATAAAAGTAATACAGTATTTGGAATGGCTTGCAAAATAGAAAATATACTATTATGTAGATATTCCTCCTATTTTCTTCATGTTCTGAACAATTCCAATGTGATTTACCACAAACATGGAAAACAAAAGCCAAGGCAGAAACTTTACAACTTCACAAAACTGATGCTAATGTTAGTCTTTCATTTTTATGGCAGGATCTTTGGGTGTATATTAATCATCCTTTACTAACTCATAATCATACAAATAAATCCTTTCAATTACCATGATTGTAAGTAGTAATAAAAGGAATAATAAATTACTTTAAGGTCAGAAACTGTCAAACACAACGAAGATGAAATACAGAGATGCAGATTAAAGTACAAAAGGCCAAGCACATTTGGAAAAGTTCAGGTACTTTACTTCCAAGTATGAGGCAGTAGGAGGGAACTGGCTACTGCTGTTTTATTTAATAAGTCTCCATATAAATTCCAGCTGCTGTAGATGTTACAAATTGAACTGAGAAACAAGAGATTCTGTTATCTGAGCGATAGAAAAGTAGAACTCCTTGATGTCTGCTACAGGCAAAGTAGTGTTCAATAAAAGGAGCACTAAACCCAAATTACAATTGCATGGCCAAATTCATGCTTAAATTAATATTTGAATTAAGAACAAGCCACCACACACACTTGTAACTCAAAACTTTAGTTTCACAAGACCAACAACAGTTTTTTTAAACAGGTGTTATTAGAAATAGAATTATTTACCAGCAACTAGTGAAAGAGAGAAAGAGAGAGAGAGAGAGAGGGAGAGAGAGAGAGAAAGTCAGCGAATAACAATGTTGTTCACGCATGTTATTTCCCCTTTATTGTCCTCCTTCCCAGACTTATTTGCTTATTGCTCATGGATTACTCCACCACAGAGGAAATTCCTCTCACACTAATAGAAATAAAAAAATAAACATCTGAGTTTCTTTCTTACGGAACTTATTTTTGCTATGCTATGCTATGCTGTGCACAGCCAAGGGATAAGTGCTGAGAATTCTTTTTACTATTGAAATGATACGTTTGTATATTATGCTAATAAAAAAACTATTGGCAATGCAGCTCTTTTATTAATCAAGGAACCCAACAACTCATCTTGTGTATGCTGTTCTTGAAAAATAAAATTCGAGGGAATTTAAGCTAATCTCTGTGCTGCTAAGCAAACATGAATTTGAAAGATCTGCTTTCAAACTGACTATTTGCCATGGATTTGGTCACATGGCATTGAGCTATCTATGGATTCTACTTTTTGAATCCAGCTATTCCATTCCAACTTTTGTAGCACGTTCAGATATAACATTGAATACAATCAAAATCTTTGAACATAAACAAAAAAGTTTAATACATTTTATCCACTCAACATAATGCAAACAAATCTTGCTCAGATTGAATTTCCAAATCACAAACAATACAAATAATATGCAGAAATCTTGGACTCCTCTGACATGCCTAAACCCCTGCTGGGTTCATTGCATTTTGGTGGAAAAAAAACTACTTTCCCATTGGAAATAAATGAGGACTCTATCCACACAACATTTATGACTGCTCTTTTTTTCCACCTCCAGATTAGGTATGTGATTTGACAAGGGTCCAAAATCAATTCTGAAAACATGTTGTAGTAATAATGGAAATAGATGCTTGGAGGACTTATCCATTCATAAAGTAGTTGGTAGGGGAATTCCCCAATTATAAAGTATCAATTTATAAAAATGTACTTCTACCCTCTCAGGCGTTCTTTTTCTTGCTTATCCTTTTCCTTTCCTTGGGCACCTAGGCACATATCCAACCAGAGTACTGGGCTGCAATTTCATCTGTCTGTCTGTCTGTCTGTCTGTCTGTCTGTCTGTCTGTCTGTCTGTCTGTCTGTCTGTCTGTCTGTCTG
>BHFT01058567.1:0-25251 GCA_004320025.1 Laticauda laticaudata
TGCTCCATCTTTTTATATCCGCGGAGTTGATGCAATTCATACGCTCCACATGCGCAGTCAACGCTTTGCCTCCGATATACATCCGCGCGGCATCCCCTTTGTTTCCTATAGGCGTCCGTGATGTATCCGCTTCATCCACTGTGCATCTGCCCCTTCCGCTATGCGTCCGCTTCGAAATTCTCCCCCGGAACCCGTTTGTATGTTTCATCCGCTTCCATCCACTGTCATCCGCTAGACTTCCTATGAACATCCGTTTAACATCCCTGCTATATACTACCCACATCCGTTCTTTTCCATTCTGTTTATGCAAATTTTTGCCACTTTTTGGAGCCACCCCCAAATTTTGCTTGTCCACTGTGTCCTTTATGCATACGTTTTGCATCTGTCGGCCAGTGGGACCGGGCCTTTACAACACAATGTTGAATTTCAGGACCTATGTATTATTGAAATATGTGCAGATTTTCTACCTAATTTTTTGTTGTTGTTAAACCAAGTATTTATATTTTATAGAAGCATTTTATTTGAGCTCTTGGTATTTTGTAATTCGATGCAATGTTTTAGTATGTACACTTAATAAATAAGCATGAATAGAGCAATTGATGAAAGAGAATTACAAATAAATAAGCATGAATAGAGCAATTGATGAAAGAGAATTACAAATAAACTAGGCCATTAACTTAACTAGGTCAGAAAGATCCTGACATTTCAAAAACTAGAATGTTTCCAATTGACTTTGGAAAAACTGTATTATATACATTTAAATTGCTTTGGAAACATTTTAAATTACACTCTGTGTTGTTCTTTACCTTCTTCTAAACAATTTGAAATGTTAATTCATGGATGTTTAAGATTTGAGAGAAATGATTTCTAGATAACTGTAACTAGATAATAAAGAGCTTATTTGTTTTTTTTCTTACACATAGAAACAGGCAATGTTATATACTTTAGGATCCTAAACTGAATTTAAATGACAGGTCTCATTAGAGGAGTCAGATGAAGAATATCTCTCCCATAAACAATATGATGGGACATAACTTACAGAAACCTATACCAAAGCAGTAATCACCAAGGTCAACAACTACTGGGTTTGATATTGGAATTTTTGGACATCTGGTGACACATGGGCCACATGACTCAGGACTGGTGCCTGAAAAACCAGGACCAGCAACTGCAGGATTACTGGAAGAAAAAGAATTTACCCATTGGAAATATACAAAGATTGGAACAGTGGTGGTATTCAGTCAGTTCTTAATGGATCGGGAAAACCGGTCGCAAGAATTTGGTGTGGGTCATCAAACCGGTAGTAAGTTCTGGCTGGCCACACACCTCTACCCGGTCGGAGGGCTCGCTCAACCTGCCTGCCCGGCTGACATTTGCCTAAGGTACTTCTTTCTTTTTTTTTCCCCTCCCGACAATCAGCTGTAGATAAGACCTCAGCCCCTCCTCCATTTTTTGCCTTCCAGAGCCCCAGAGGAGCTATAGGGGAGCAAAAACATCTCCCCTAGAGGGTCTGTGGCTAGGAAGCTCCCAACAACAGATGGGGGCTGCAAAAAAAGCCACACCCACCCAGTCACTTGTCCACACCCACAAGCCACACCCACAGAACCGGTAATAAAAGTTTTTAAATCCCACCACTGGATTGGAAACAAAGAAATAACGATTTGCTATTACAAATCAAGTCCAATAGGAAGAGGATACCTGAAAAGAATGCACCAACTGAAAATAATTAATATCTGGCAAAATCTACCTGATAATGAAAGATCCAACAAAAGAGGCAACGCCAGGCAACTATAGATCAGTTACCTACTTACCAACAACTTTCAAATTGCTGGTTTGGTAGCTGATGCAGCTTCGAGTTGAAAACAAGCTCTTTCCATGTGAGCAGAAACAAAATCACTCTTTCAGTAGATAAACAAAAGTTCAGTTCCTAATTGAAAAGCTTGGATTTTGATTTTGGAAAACTGTAAGGAAAGGAAGGAAGACCAACTCAAACTTAATTTGAATTGATTACAAGAAGGCATTGGACTCTGCCACATAATTGGATAATGAAGTGTGCAGAAATAATAAAAGTCAGTTGAAACATCAGAAACTTTGTGAAAAAAAATTGATGACACAATGAAAGGTACAGTTGATGGTTTATGGTGACAGACTGGGAGAGATTAATATCAAGAGAGGAATCTTTCAAGGAGACTCAGTCTCACCCCTACTGTTTGTCACGGCATTGATTCCTCAGTCAGCAATACTAAATAAATTACACGATGGCTATCAAACATCAAAAACATTTGCTAGGCTGTCCCTATTGCCTTTACATGAATGTGATTTGAAGCTGTATGGAAAAATACCATCTTAAGTACAATCACTGCTGAACACTGTCCAAAGATACTATCAAGATATTGCAAATGAATTTTGCATGGACAAATGTGCCATCTTTATCATCACCAAGGGGAAAAATAAAAAAAAATTGAAGGAATCAAGATGGTCTTTAGAAATATCAAGTGTCTGGATGATGACGATCACTACAGCTTCCTGAGAATCATTCAAGCTGACATCAAGCACACTGAAATCAACAAGAAGGTTAGTAATGAGGAAGGTTAGAAGAATGAAAATCTTAAAGTCCCAACTCAGTGATGAAAATATCATTAAGGTGATGTTGATGCCTGGATAATAATGCCTAGATAATTAGCCTGGATAAATAATCATTAGATACACAACTGGAATAGTGGACCGAACTCAAGCAGAGCTGAAAGCCCAGGAGAGAAAAACCAGAAAAATAATGTTAATAATCATGCCATTCATCTGTGCAACAACTTTGACAGACTATTTGAGGATGGAATGTTGCAAGTACAGAAGACAGATGAAGAAAAAAGAACACTGGAAGAATGTCTGTAGGACAATGAGGAAGATGCACCATTAAAATTTACTAAATATATCATGAGGTCAAATTAGCCTTTAAGAAAGACCAAATGAAGAGAAGAAAAGAGATATGGAAAGGCAAAGTATTACCTGGCCAGTATAATAAACAAATAAATAATAAAACCATCAGGCAAAGCAGATAACAAGAAGACCTGGCAATGACTAAGAGCAGGAAAATTGTTGAAAGATATAGAGAGGCTGATTCTGTCTGCACAAGACCAAACCTTAAAGACAAACAAATATGAAATCAAAATCGAGAAGACAGCAACAAATAGCAAATGCTGTCTCTGTAAAGAGGCTGAAGATATAGTGGACATCTATTCAGTTGCTGCAAGAAGATTGCAGACTGATTTCAAATATCAGCATGACAAACTTAGCAACAGTGGTGTATTGGAATATCTACAAGAAATAACTCTACAAACGAAAACTGGTAGGACCACCCAACAGCGTGTGCGTGTGTGTGCCTGCCTGCCTGCCTATCTTTCTATCATATGCTGCCTATTGCCAGGTTAATCCATCTGGACCAAGCATCCCAGGAAAAATTGTTGATGTTCTGCAATGTACATAGTGCTTAGAGTGGCAGGCGCTGAGGCTCACAGTGACAGAATAGTCTTTTGAATAGGCCCTAGCTTGGAAATCATACTCATTTCTAGCTTTTGGGACATTATTGAAAATGAATTTGTTCTGGAAATATGATGAAGTATAATAAAGCACCTAAGAGGGACTAAAGTGTGCTTAGTTTTTGTGATAGCAACCCTAACTTTAAAAATCAACTTAATTTTGCCCTGTCCACAGATAAATGTCCGCAGATTTTTTTTGTTTTGAGAAGCCTCTTTGGATATGCATAATTACTTATGAGATTCTTTGCCTTAGGCCTATCTGTAAAGTTCCACATTTCACATATTTTTCTTCATATACTTATATAAACTACCATATCTTTCGCACTATAAGATACTCTAGACTATAAGACGCACATTAGCTTTAGAGGAGGAAAACAAGAAAAAAAATCTGTCTCTACCTCCCAGCTTCCATCTGGTATTTATCTGGCTAGCGTCCTTGCAGCAAACAGCCTGATCAGCTTCAGCACATTATCACAGCTCCAGCACATGGTTCATCTGGGCTCCGCTTCATTGCACCTACCACTGATCAACTGAGTTGAGCTGCCACCGCCACCAGGGAACACTGGAGTCTTAATGATCATGTAATCTCATGCTTTATTATTATAAAACTCAATGATCATGAGGTTTTTTGACTAAACTTGAACCATTGTTCCAATGAATCAAATTCCATAATGTAGTTAGTGGATATTAGGTGTTCTTATTTTGGTAGCTTCCAGCATAACAGCAATTTTCAATAGAAAACAGGGCAAGATGTCATTTTAGATATGTGTTTATTTATAAAACTAAATATTATTATGGTATACTCAGCTTTCAGATAATATGCGATAAGAGAATAGAGAATAAAGCTACTACATGGTTTTCTGGTTTGTAAAGCCCCTGTCACACTGCACCAACGGATGGAAAGAGGATGTAAAACGGAGAAAAACACTTGCCATCCAGTTAGGTTTTAATGCGGATGCTTTCCGTTCTTCTGTACTCACTGCTCCATTTTGCTTCCTCTCCTATTCCGTCCAGCATCCGTCTATTTGAATTTTCATCCGCTCAGAAGGTTTGAGCTGCGTCAAAACTTTTGAGTGTGGAAATGTATCCAATGCATCCGTCTGCTCCGCTTAGGCATACGGGACATCCGTTCTGCATCCATTAAGCATTCTGCTATAGATCCGCTAGGCACCGCTGCACCAATCCGCGGCAACTCAAATCCATTTCCAGCGGTAGTAAACGGACGCAGGGAGGAAGCGGAACGGACGTTTGCAGCGTTAGTAGCACAGACGGAGAAAGGATGAAGCGGAATGCAGCTACGCATCTGCCGTCATCCACTATGCATCCGCTACGCATCCGCTCTGCATCCTCTACGCAAATCCGCTCTGCATCCACTCTGCATCCGCCTCTGCATCCGCTTTCCAATCCGCGGGCTTCTGTTCCGCATCCGCCTTTCCCATCTGCTCTGCGTCCTCCCCCCGTCCGTTCCTTTCCGTGTTATCCGCCTCTGCTTATGCAAATTTTCCCTTTTTGAGAGCAAAGCATAAACAACGGATGGAACATTTTTCTCGTCCGCTGTGTCCTTTTTACAAACGTTTTGCATCCGTTGGGCAGTGTGACAGGGCCTTAATATTACATATGCCATATTTTTCACACTATAAGACGCATTTCTCTCCCCCCACAAAAGTGGGTGGAAATGTCTGTACATCTTATAGAGTGAATATTGCGGTGGGGAGGAGGTTAGTGTGCTGTTGCCACCGGGAAATGCTGGAGCCGTTGCTGCCAAGCAGCTGATTGGTGGTTGAATCGGTCTCCCGGAATTCCTCCAATCAGTTGCTCTTGGCAGCGGGGATTGCCATAGGTGCCTATTGCTGCCCACCACCGATTGCTGCTGCCTGGTCACCGCCCACCCTTTTGGCGCCAATCACCATTACCAATTGGCAGTGAATAGGCGGTGGTAATCAGATAGATGGTGAACGAATCTAATTTATTAGAACAATGGATCAAGTTTAGCTACCACATCACATGATCATTGGATTTTATAATAATAATAAAGCATGAGATTACATGATCATTAACTGAGTTTTATAATAAAGCATGAGATTTAAATTGACAAATCAGTACTAAAATGAGAGAAACTATAATGAGGCATGCAGCTTCAAATCATAATTTACCTATTCACTTGTAACTTCAAACTTGCTGCCTATATGTTCATTTTTTTCCCTTTGAAATTACATATTCCATGCTTGAACAGAAAAACACTGACATTTTGAGATTTAGTATTTAAATTATGAAAATTTTAAAACTATTTTAAGTTTAATAAATCATACAGAACTTTTCAGTAAGTTTAAAGTTTGACTATATTTATCAATACCACTAAAACTCCCTTTGTCATGACTTTTAACTGGGCAAATGGTGCATTATAGAATAATTTTTGAACCAAGGTGCCTCAAATGGGCTGACATACAAAAATGTATCCAAACTTTGGGAATTATACCTAGAGGATTGAAATTAGGGGAAGTTGTGGCTGCTTCAGTGCTTCTGGCTATTACTGCTGCAATCATGTGATCGTCATTTTCAAGATATTGTGATAATTTCCCAGCTAATCTCACAATTCCCCCCTCCTCCCCAGACCCAGCAGTTGGCACTTATCTGCTTCCTAGGTGAGGCAGGGCAGGGCAGGGCAGGGCAGGGCAGAAGATTTTCAATTCCTTGACAGATTCCCATAAGGAAACATTAAGAGAAAGCTACCAGGAAGTCACTGTTTCCGATCCTTCTATGCCCACCCTTGTACAGAGAATTTCTCTGTAACAATGACCCAAAGAACACGAATTGTCCAGATTAATTTTCAGAAGTACTTCCAAGTTGTACAAAAGCCATAGTACAGGGAACATCTAAACAATCCCAAATCTCTTCTGACTGTACATCAGATTGCCTTCATCAATTACCTTAACATCTAACTGGGGCATTTAAAGCACAACAATGAATGAGTTGGCTTCTCGGCTATAGAAGGAGACACAATTTAAAATGGGGCATCATTACCTCTAGTGAATCCTATTTGACGCCATTTATGCCCCAGGACCTGCATCCACCAAAGTCCCTATTTATTCTATACATCCAGGGAAAAAAGTAAGAAGGGAAAAATATTACATACCATAATCTGTGATCTTACATGATACCAAATAAAGTTCTTTCAAATTCTGTCCTTCTTTAGCAATGACCTCCACACATCTGCAATACATACAAATCTAGATTAAGCAAAGTTTGTATAGATTTTATTTGACTGAAAATTGAGTGGCTATTAGATTTTCGAATGTCATTGACTAGTGGATGAAATTTAAACTTTAGCTTAATGTGTATACATTCTAATATATTTCAAAATATATAGCTTCTCTATTTTTCAGAATTCCAAAAATTTAACATATTTTAAAATATTCAATACCATAATGTTTTCTATCTCATTTTATTCTTAAATACAAGATATTAAAGAAATGGTTCCAAATTAGCAACAAAATATTTAATAATATCTTACTATTTGCATTTCAATATTTTTTTTAAAAGACACTCAAAATTGTTTTTATTTTGAAGTATTATTATATTTTATTTTAAACATTTAATCAGATTACCTTGCAGTAGCTACCACTGTAGATTGGGACTCTCAATTTTTTCTTGTATGCCTGAGTCAGTTTTACTGATGTCAGCAAACATTAGGGATGAAATATATTTACTTGTAGAAGAATATTTTAATTGAAAAGAATATTTTGATTTTAATTATCTTGTTGATTACTAGAATAACGGTATAAATCTGAATTTTACATTATTTTGTTCAATTATATGAGATGAATAATCAAAACTATACATTTAAGCAATTGTAGAAATTTAAATATTTTCTTTTCATAGTAAACAATTATTTTATTGCTAAAACAGTTAGATTACAATTCAAAACAGACAACAATTTTCATTAACTAATATTGTCTTCTACATTTCTCTCTATATTTATTATCTGAAAATCATTTCAGTGACACAGAATTGTTTTTCTATTATTAAATGAGTATAGCTAGGGAAAACGGCACAATGTTAAATTATAAACCAAATTATATTGTCTACTGTAAAGACCTTCATAAAAATTTAAGACCGAAACATGTACTATTCAACAAATTATCAATACTATATATATGGTGAACTGCATTGCTTTTTACATGTTCTTCTAATTTTACTGATATCAGCTGATATTTAGTCATATTAAAAGTAAGGTATATCTATAACAAGCCTTAAAAAAAGTTAAAGCACGGAATACTGCTATGTATTGTCACAAAATATTCTCAACATTCAATATGTTTTAAAGTTAAGCATACTGAAATATCTTAAAATATATGACTTTTTGATATGCGTACAAAATTTAAATGCTAACTATGTATTTAAAAATAATTTAAAAGGGATCCATTTTTCATTACAACTTGTACATTATTCTGAGAAGTCTTCCAAATGCTCAGTGTTTACCCATTGGATAAAATATATGTTAATGAAACTGTAAAAAAAATGCTATCAAATTGAGTCAAAAGGAGTTTGAATTATGAGAAATAATTGTCTATTCTATATGCACACATAGTTTTTATGTTTTGGACTATCTTGCAAAAGCCTGGAACATGGCATTAGTGACAACTGAAATGAACTAATGAGGAAATATGACTACACAGCTTGCAGGAAAAGTGGTCCCTGGAGACCTTGTTACTGCTTGTGATGCATTTCAGCTAATAAAAGCTGCCAGACATTGGTTCAGAATATTTCACTTTTTAAAAAATGGAGTTTCAATCATCTTAGCAGTATGAAAGGAAATGACACAATTAGAAATAGAATCTGATGAGACTTGCAATGACTAGCTGAAAACAGTTCTCTGATCACTGTTACTTTTATAGGAACTATAATTTTCTAAAGTGAAAAAAACTTTTTAAGATACAAACAAGAAATCATGAACTGGAAAATATTTAACTCTAAAGATGTTTTATGTCTTAACGCAAGAAAACATATTTTGACCTGAATTTATGTGCATATCATACCTATTATAATATTTCTTTGATGATCTGTAATAATTTGTTGGTAATTTACAATTGCTAATCATTACTGGTTTTCTGAAATTGAATGACATTTTCTCAACGGTTCTTTTTCAAGAGAGCAACTGGATTTTATTTTTCTTGAAGAAGTTTCTTCTCGTCCAAGACACCTCTTCAATTCAATCTCAATGATAGAGGATGGAAAGATTTATATTCCTTGCAGTCATCTGGTCATTAGCACTCATTCTGAGAGTCATTGAGGCTACTTGGAGGTTTATCTGTGCCCTCAGGGTTACCTAAATAGTGCAAATAGGTGTGGAATCTTGGAACTGCTGAAAGAACTGTGTTAAACAGGAGATACAGTAGGTGGTATCATATCGCTCTCCCTTTATTGACATAGAGCTCTTCAATCTTAATGTAGATGGCTTCTTTGACACTCTACCCTTTCAAACAGCAGTCCTCACTGTGCAGAATATGGTCTTTGCTGTCTTCAAAAGAGTGACCTTTGTCTTGCAAATGCAGATGGATTGCTGAATCTTGCCCTGATTAGTTTGTTCTCCTATATTGTGCCATGCATTTGTGAAGTGGTTGTTTTGTTTCTCAAATGTATAGATCTATACATGTCTTACTGCACTGTACTGCATAGATTAATTACATTGTTCAGTTTATGTTTGGGTGTTTTGTTCTTGGGGTGGACAAGATTCTGCCTTAGTATATTTTTGGATTCAAAGTATATGTATATATGTAGCTTTTTGGATTAGAAGCAAAATATCTTCAAGGAAAAACAAAGTCCAGTTGTATCTTGAAAAAGCACACTTGGGACAACCATGACCTGGATGACTGAGAATCTCCAAAGATATCTGAATGAAGTTGGGTTTCTTATTTATATATTTTGTTTCCTATCTGCATGTTGGAATTTTTACAATTTCATCATCCATCATTCTACAGTTTTAAATAATTGGTATAAGGAGGTTTTTTTTAACTACAATTTATTACTGTTTACATTTAAGATGTTACTGTTTTTATTTATGCACCTTTATAATCTCCAGTATTTTCTATCTCATCAGCTTTAGTATCTTTACCTCTCGTGTACTGAACATTCTCTTTTCCAACTAGCTTATTTCCACTCTTCTAAACTGTTCCTCAGTTATCTACACTTCTAGTCAACTGTCATATTTTTAATATTTACTTGGTTTTTTTACACCTTCTTCCTGATACTTTTTCCTAAATCATGTACCCTATTTTTCCGATATTTATTCCTTCTATATTTTGACACCTTCAATAATTCCATTTCCATGATTAATGTGATAAACTTAAAAGAAATAATATTATAATATGTTAAATTTTAACCAATAAATGGACAGGAGACCTACATTCACACTAAGAAACAGCTTGTTACCCAAAGCTTTAACATAATGAAGAAGCTGCTCTCACAATTTGATATAGACCAACTAGATATTACATTCCAGATTCAAGAAAATACAGAGGAACTCGATTTGCAGCCAACGTCTAAAGCTGGAACATCACTGTCATTCCCTCCAGTACAAAGTGCAGCAGTCAATATGAGGCATGCAATCATAGATAAATTAACTACAGGCAACCCTTGAAACTAGTTACCAAGATTCAGTGAAGATGTACATGCCAGAAGATGTCAGTAGAATCCCTATTAGCACTACAACTCAAACCAACGAACTAGTATATGCTACAGCTGATGTAATCCTGGAGATTTTTGGCTACACAATCTAGAAGAACAGCAACACATACACCACCATTACCATCACTTTGGAAAATGAGGTTGATCACTAATATCAAGGCAACTCAAAGAGAAGCTAGTCAGTGGTAGAATTACAGTGATATGGCAATTAAGGATATGAATCAGAATGGAAAAATACAAGAATATGACTCCATCTGAAGCCCTAGAACATGGGTGTCAAACTTGCTGCATCACATTGTCATCATGTGACATTTCATGATGTTTTCCCCATTCACGGAGCTGGGGTGGATGTGGCCTGCATGTGATGTATCTGGCCTGTGGGGCACCAATTTTACACCCCTGCCCCAGAGACTGCTAAAAGGCTCACAGCACTTGGCTACAGTGACAAGCAGAGACCAAGAAGATAAATGTCCTTCTCTCCAAAAAGCCCTCCATGATGCACTCTTAACTGCAAAGTAACCATACAGAAACAGTTGAGCCACCAACAGCAGAAACTGAACTGAATTCCTTTCCTTATATTAACCAAATTCAAAAATCCCAGCAACCAGTATGCTGCCCACCTGCTTCTGGTGGGCCTCCAGAGCCTGGGGGGGCCGTTTTCACCCTCCTAAGGGTCCAGAGGCCTCCTTCATGCCTCTCGGAGGGCAAAAACACCCTTCCCCCGGGCTCGGGAAGCCCTCGGGAAGCCGGAAACAGGTCTGTTCCATGACTTCTAGTTTTTCGGAGGGCTGTTTTCCACCTTCCCAAGGCTCTGGAGGCTTTCTACAGGCCTCTGGGAGGGTGTAAACAGCCTCCCTTGGGCTCTGGAGGCCCTCCAGATTTCCAGAAGGCCCATTTTCCGCCCTCCCAGAGCCTCCGCATGGACCCTGCACTTACCTCCATTAAAAATGGGCCATGTGTAGAGTCCTAGGAGGGGATGGGTGGGGAGGGGCCAGCCAGTCAGTTGAAATACCAGTTCAGCGAACCAAATCCGCTCCACCCAAACCGGTTCAAACCAGTCGAATCCCACCTCTGGATAGGAGGAGCCTGCTGCTAATAGCTGGTTCACCAGATATTCATACACTACTGTTAGTTTTGTTACCCAATAGGTGCTGATCATATTCAGGCCAAGTGCTATCCAGCTTTTGGTATTCTTGATCTAAATCAAATCTATTGTTGGATTAATGCTATTATGATGGTGACTGGTTCCTGTTCTCAGAGATTGCTGTGGTCTGCTCTTAGGTCCTGTAGCCATTTTGCTTCTTTTTCTTACATGTCCAGTACACTTCAATTTCTGCTTCTCTAATGTATCAACATAGTCTAATAGCCAGTGCTGTGGGATCTAGGATAACTCACTGTAGCTGTCAGGGCCTCATTAGAGCAGGTTTGGAGGAGGATTTGGAACTGGGACCATCCAACAGGGATGACATGTCTCCTTTGGAATGTTTGGAGAAGCCAGGGGCTGAGGACAATGGTGCCCCAGGCCCCTCAGGAATTGGGGGAGGTGGTCAATTGGACAGGGAGCTGCCTGTCATGGACACAGGAGAGGATCAGCTGCAGACAGGCAGTGATTCTCACTAGGCAGCAGATCCTCTCTGATGAGGAACAGTGGCTTCCCTCATTCAGTCCAAAGACACAGAGAATAGAATGTAGGCAAGTTCAAAGGAGGGCTATGAGGCTATTTGGAGAAGGTTGCCCCACTTATCCTCATAAAAAATACCTGGTGTGGGTTGCCTTAAGAAGAAATGGGTGGGGGTTGTCTTCCTCAGGAATAATTATTTGTTTTAGCTTACATTCCTGCTCCTGCCTGTGCCTTTTCTTTACCTTGTGGGCTGCCTTTTGCCTTGTGGCTTGCTTTTACCCTGCGGACTAGCCTTGCCCTTTGTACTCTGACTCTGGACCTTGCCCCATGAGCTTGCACATTGTCTTTGGACTTTCTTTATTGTTTCCTGCTTTTATTTGGCAGACTGAGTGTGTCTTCCTTCAGAGTAGTGTGGGGTGGAGTCTTACCAGCCATTGTTGTGGCCTTTAATCAGAGCAATAAAGGACTCCATTGATGCCTGCTTCTAGCTAGGTGACCTGGGTTGTAACAAACAACTCACCATAGCTGTTTCGTCATGGCCAACTCACTCTGGTTAACTCATGGCCAACTTATCTATAAAAAGTCATGCCTTCTTTCCATATGTGCAAACACACACACATGAAAGGTATCACATCTGTTCTTCAAATTACAAAAAGAAACTTAAACTGGACTTCTGTTTGTGTTTCCTTCAAGGATGACCGAAGACCGCGATCGTGCACAGCTTCGATCTGTGTTGTACCTGTTGGAAGGCTCCGAACAGGGCGAGAACCACCTTGAAGGGATGGGGAAGAAGGGGGAGACAGCCTGTCAGATTGGGGGTAGCTGTATCTCCCACAAAGACAGGCTGCAACGGTGGTTAAATATGGCCACCCTGAAGGAGAGCTACCTGGGACAAAGATCATGCAGGAGTGGTGAAGAAGCAGACAGGGTGGAGACCAGGCAAATTAAGTGCAATATCTGAATACAAGATACCCAGATTTAAAACTTTAAAGACACTTTTAAAAAAAAAGACTGGAAAAGCAGCGACCAGAGTGAGCGGAAAAAAAAATGGGGAGATAAGTGAAAGTCCTTTGAACAGTAAAAGAAGTAAATTGAAAGAGGAAACATCTGTGTAAATTGGATCATACTAAATTATACAGTTCGCACTAAATAGGCACACTTAAAAGCTGAACTTGAATGTGCCAGAAGGAAAAAAATAGAATAATTGGATTTACTGGATTTTTCAAATTTAAAAGCCCTAAAATTCAATCTTTCTAATTCAATCTGCCTTTGGATTATGGATTTCCTGTCTGGCCACTCATAGAGGGTCAGATTAGATAATCATACCTCTTCAGCCCTTATTCTTAACACTGGTACACCACAGGGTTGCGTGTTGAGTAAGTCCCTTACTCTGAATACTCTTTTATGTGCATACGACTGCATTTCCACTCATTCCATGTATATTCCTTGCTAAAAATTCAGATAATACAACAGTGATGTGGATTCTATCTCCGAAGGAGATGATTCCTGCCTCAGAGATGACGGCTGGACAGTTGCTTTCAGTGGTGTGGCGACAATAACTTGGTCTCAACATCCATAAACAAGGAGTTTTAGTGGATTATAGATTGGAACACCATCGAGACATCCAGTCCTTGCTTATCAATGAGACCGAGTGAGCAAGTGCTAGTTTGAAGTTTCTGGGTGTTACCTAAAAGAGGACCCTCACTGGGGTGCCTATATTTGCAGCTGGTCAAAAGGGCCCAGCAGAGATTATACTACTGAGGCTTCTCAAGAAAACAACTGAATGAGAAAGCTGCTGGTGACTTTACTCTGCTACAACATAGTAGAGTATTTAACACACTGCACTCTGTATTGGTTTGCCAAATTCCACAGTGGCAGATAGGAAGACACTCCAGAGGGTTAGATGTCATTGCCTCAAGAAGGATCATTAGTTCGCCTCTCCCCTTTTAGAAAGCTTTATAGCTCCACTGCCTTAAGAAAGGTCAAAACACTCAATAGATCCATCTCACCTGGAACCATGTTTTTGAACGTATACCATCCTGGAGATTGGTACGAGGAATAAAAAACAAGGAACAAATAGGCTGAAAAACAGCTTCTATCCCCAGGGCAGTAGCTCTCTAGAATTTCTGCTGTATAGTGTCAAGTGTTTGGATGAGGTGCCGGGGGTTTCTGGTTCAGTGTGTGGAAAGTGAAAGATGATGTGGTTTGTGTTATTTTCATGTGCCAGAATTTGCACTGAAGATGGTGTTTGATTTCACGTACGAGGTCAATGAACAATAAGGGTAAACAACTAAAAGGGAAAGAGAAGTTGAAGAAAAGGTGGAATTTAGACATAACAGAGAATGCCACTAAGGATGAAAGGAAAACTTTCAAATGGACTTTTTAAAAAAGTGTTTTGGTTCTATAAAGACTGGGAAACTTGATACATAAAGTAAGAGGATTTTTTGAAACAGTAAGACAGGAAACCCTGAAAAATGAATTGTACTATACTATGAAAGGACGTGGAAAGAAAGTCTGAATCCTGGGACTATTAGGTGACTGAGGAAAATTTAAAACTCAACAGAAGCGAATTTAAACAGCAAAAATATATGAAACATTTGAGCTATTGACCCTGGAAACTCATATAGGATTTAGACAGAAGCTGGATTTAATTATTACTGATAACTGGACTGGATTTAAATCACTGAAGAAAGAGGGTAAACGAAAAAAATAATTAAAAAGAGGGTGCACAAAAAATGCAGAAGATTGGTCCTGGAAATTAAAATGGACTTTTAGAAGTATCGAAGGAAATGATATGGGGAAAGTGTGCTAGAAATGGCCTTGTTGGAGACAAAGATGGAACAGGAGAATCCAGAAGGGGAGGAGGTTGATTAAGAGAAAGAAGTGCAGCCTTAACGTGACCCAAATGACACAACAAACATCTGAACAGGAGGGCAAAACCATGGAAATGTAATACCTGGAGGTTTGAGGGACAATTAAGAGGTAATTGTTAGAAAGTCAAGTGAGAAAAAGGAAACAACAGGAAGCGAAATTACAGGAGAGAGTTAAAAAGAGGGAGGGGATAAAATGGAGCAGAAAGGAGGGAAAAATAAAAAATAAAGGAAAGAAGAATAAGGGAAAGGACAGAAAAGAAGGGGATATAGAAAGCCAAAAAAAAATTGAAAAGTATATGGCTAGAAGACTAGAGATAATGGATAAATTGAGATAAGAAAGGGATTCTAAGGTAATATATCTGCTCAAAAAATAAAAGGGAAACTTAAACAACACATGTAACTCCAAGTCAATCACATTTGTGAAATCAACTGTCCATTTAGGTAGCAACACTGATTGACAGTCAATTCACATGCTGTTGTGCAAATGGAATGGACAACAGGTGGAAAGCATAGGCAGTTAGCAAACATCCCAATAAAGGAGTGTTCTGCATGGTGACTACAGACCACTTCTCAGTTCTATGCTTTCTGGTTGATGGTTTGATCACTTTTGAAATGCTCGCGGTGCTTTCACTCAAGTGGTAGCATCGAGATGGAGTCTACAACCCACACAAGTGCTCATGTAGTGCAGCTTATCTAGGATGGCACATCAATGAGAGCTGTGCAAGAAGGTTTGCTGTGTCTGTCAGCGTAGTGTCCAGAGCATGGAGGTGCTACACGAAGACAGCCAGTACATCAGGAGACGTGGAGGGGCGTAGGAGGGCAACAACCCAGCATCAGGACCACGACCTCCGCCTTTGTGCAAGGAGGGACAGGAGGAGCACTGCCAGAGCCCTGCAAAATGACCTCCAGCAGGCCAAAATGTCCATGTGGCTCTCAAACGGTCAGAACATACTCATGAGGGTGGTATGAGGGCCTGACGTCCACAGATGGGGGTTGTGCTTGTAGCCCAACATCGTGCAGGATCATTGCATTTACCAAGAACACCAAGATTGGCAATTTGCACTGGCGCCCTGTGCTCTTCACAGATGAAAGCAGGTTCACACTGAGCATGTGATAGATGTGACAGGGTCTGGAGATGCCATGAGAACATTCTTGCTGCTGCAAATCCTCCAGCATGACCAGTTTGTCAGTGAGTCAGTATGTAATGGGTGGCATTTCTTTAGGGGCCGCACAGCCCTCCATGTGCTCACTAGAGTAGCCTGACTGCATTAGGTACCGAGATGAGATCCTCACACCTTGTGAGACCATATGCTGGTGCGTTGCCCCTGGTTCTTCTAATGCATGACAATGCTAGACCTCATGTGCTGAGTTTGTCGCAGTTCCTGCGAAGATGGCATTGATGCTATGGACTGCCCGCCATTCCCCAGACCTGAATCCAATTGAGCACATCTGGGACATCATTCTCACTCCATCCACCAATGCCACGTAGCACCACAGACTGTCCAGGGTTGGGGGATGCTTTAGTCCAGGTGTGGGAGGAAAATCCTTCGGAGACCATCTGCCACCATCATCAGGAGCATGCCCAGGCATTGTAGGGAGGTCATAGAGCACATGAGGCCACAACACTACTGAGCCTCATTGACTTGTTTTAAGGATATTACATCAAAGTTGAAAAGCTCCATTTTAATTTTGAATGTAACTCCAAATCCGGACTCCATGGTTGCTAATTTGATTTCCATTGAATATTTGTGGATTTTGTTGCACCATTCAACTATGTAGACGAACAAAGTATTAATAAGAATATTTCATTCATCAGAACTAGGTGTCTTATTTTTGTGTTCCTTATTCTTTTTGAGCGCAGTGTAAAAGAGGTATAAGAATATAGATTTAAAAAATGGATTGATCAGAACTGATGTTTTAACTATTTTTATTTATTTTCTAAGAATTATTGTCAATTAACTAGGGATACATGTAAAGATGAGATTATAATAAGAATGTTAATTACATTATATGAAATATAAATATAGCTAAATGGAGTATGAGAATTGTACTAAAAAGACAAATATCAGTTCTTTATTTAGCTGAAAAGATTAATGTATGAAAAAAATAAATACTTTAGAAAAAAAAAAAAGAATACCATGTGAATCCAACCTAAAATATATGTGTGATATGTAGTATTTAGGTGATAACTAAAAATGATTATATTATGGTAATTTTTAATATGAGTTAAAGGGGAATATATTGAATGATGTATAAGACAAAAAGGTGGTATATTCAAATGGGTAATTAAGGGGGCAATGTTTGGAATTATTACTACTAAGATGGAATTTATTGAATAATGAAATAAGGATATGTGATGAAATTGCAAATATGACAGATAAAAGCATAAGAATACAGTGAATATAGAATAATAAAGAATTTTAAGATATTATATAAAGAAGATAAGGGTATAATTAAAGAAAAACAGAGTAAATTAAGATATGAATTAAAATTGGATAAAATAAAAGCAAAAAATATAAGAATATTTTTGAACATTTATAGAAAATAGAAAATGTAATGTGATAAGAAACTGAATATGTGACATAGATATGTAGTTATGGTCATGTTTGTATGGAAATGTAAAAACCTGGAATCACACTGTTCAAGAAGAGATGTAAAAGATAAAAAATAAAAAACTTTTTGGAAAAAAAAGAAACAAACTGACCACTGTTTATACTACAAATCAATATATCATTAGCAAAAGTACAGTATTCATAGTAAATTGTTGCATTCATAGGAAAATGTGCTTAAAATTGCATCCTCAATCAAGTAAGCAAGTATAAATATGCTGATCCGGCTTCTAGTTCATACACACTGAATTTGGAATACTCAAATAATCATAATGTCACATCTGACACCTACCTCTGGGAGAAACAACTTTGTTTTAGATTCAAATTGTTTGAGAGAAGTTTTCCCTTTAGGATTGCTAAACTATCTCCCCATGGCTATATTTTAATTTCTGTGCTGTTACTCTGTCAGTTGCAACAAAAAGCAGCAAATATTTGCCATAATATATCAGTGAAAAGAAGGCAAAACTAACATTCTTAGTCAATTTGAGAATATTTATTTTCAAGTCCTGTCAATGTGTCTAGCTTACAGTAAACAAGTTTCAAATGGATCTCAGGTAGGTCACCCAGGAATAATCTACTTTGAGTTGTGGCAATAGTCTATTTCCAGCTGTGACAATATCACTGTACTATTCAAATTGGAAAAAAAAGTATTCTGTGGCTTCCTTATAGCACTTTTCAAAGACAAATAAACTTTAAAAACCCTAGTTTCTTAAGTCTAACTGAAATCCAAGTGGGGACAGAGAAGTAATTACAGAACATTTCTGTCCCCAGCAACCTAAAATTAATAAAGATACCAGCGCATGTAATATAGATGTTTGTGCAGGTAAGATTATCAACCTTTTTGTCAACCAAAACCAAGCATTTAATAATGAATGCCATACCATGTGCATTAATCAAACAAGTGACAAGAAAGTAGGGGCAAGCAGGCACAACACACATTATATAGACAATAAACACAGCATCAGACATAAAGATCTCAAGTGCCTATATGCAAATGCACAAAGTCTGAGGAACAAACAGGGTGAACTCGAACTACCAATACATGAAGGTAGATATGACGTAACTGGAATAACAGAAACTTGGTGGGATGAAACCCATGATTGGAACACACTGATAGAAGGATACAAACTGTTCAAAAAACCAGATCCCATAATAGAGGAGGTGGAGTTGCATTGTATGTAAAGGACCACTACATTGCTACAGAAATGCATGAAACCAAAGATAAAAACCACCAAGAATGCATATGTGTCAATATAAAAGAAAGAAAGAGTGATATGGCCATAGGTGTATATTATAGGCCACCCAATCAAGCAGAAAAAATAGAGATCCTTTTTGCCAACCAACTAACAAATATATGCAGGAAACACACAACAATAGTAATGGGGGACTTCCATTATCCTGATATCAATTGAAAACTAATTCTGCACCAAGTAAGAAATCAAATAAGTTCCAAACCAACCTAGCTGACAACTTTGTTGTCCAAAAGATAGAGAATGGAACTAGAGGGACAGCCATACTGGTCTTAATTCTTACAAACAGAGAAGACATGATAGAGGGAGTTCAAACTGCAGGAACCTTGGGAGAGTGACCATGTCATACTAGAATTCAACATAACACAAACACAAGCAATAGAACATAATGACACCAGAATCTTGGATTTTAAAAGAGCTGATTTTAATAAACTCAGAGAGAACTTGGGAAATATTCCATGGATGAAAATCCTAAATGGGAAAACAACTCAAGAATCTTGGGAAACTCTGAAAAGTACGATCATAGAAGCCCAGACCAGCAAAATACCATTGAGAAAGAAAAACAAGAAATCCAAGAAGAAACTAGCATACACAAAGATTTCTTTGGCAAATTGAAAGAAAAAAAGGACAAGTACAAAAAATGGAAAGCAGGACATACAACTAAGGCAGAATATCAGCAGATAGTCAGAATCTGCAAAGATGAAGTCAGGAAAGCAAAGGCTCAGAACGAACAAAGACTTGCAACTAAAGTAAAAAATAATTTTAAAAGTTTCTTCAAACATATAAATAACAAGAAAAAAAATCAAGGAAACAGTCGGCAAGATGGCAAAGGGAGTGACAGGCAACAGAGAGAAAACAGAACTGCTTAACTCATTCTTTGCATCGGTCTTCATGCAAAAATAAACTGTAGCT
Organism: Laticauda laticaudata; assembly: GCA_004320025.1. NCBI lineage: Eukaryota > Metazoa > Chordata > Lepidosauria > Squamata > Elapidae > Laticauda > Laticauda laticaudata. Next base: position 19,483 of record BHFT01058567.1, read on the forward strand.
CAACCCACCAAAAACATAACTGTAAAAGGTAGACCAGAAATAAAAGTTAAAAGAAGCAAAAAAATAGTAAAAGAACACCTGTCTGATTTTGATGAATACAAATCACCAGGGCCTAATGGATTACACCCCAGAGTTTCAAAGGAGTTGGCAGAGGTTATCTCAGAACCACTGCATCGAATCTTTCAAAAATCCTCAAGCACCAAGAAACTATCCGAAGACTGGAAAAGAGCTGACGTGGTTCCCATCTTCAAAAAAGGGGAAAAAAAACCAGACCCAGGAAACTATAGACCAATCAGCCTAACATCAATGCCCAAGAAGATACTGGAAAAGATAATAAAAAAAACATCTGCCAACATCTAAAAACAAGTAAAGTAATAACTAGCAGTCAGCACGGGTTTGTTAAAAACAGATCATGCCAAACCAATCTTATTTCATTTTTCAACATAGTGACTAAATTAATAGACCAGTGAAATACTTATGGACTTAATATATTTATATTTAACAAAGTAGACCACAACCTACATCTTAGTAAGCTAGAAAAAAGTGTAATAGATAGCACCACCACAAGATGGATTCGCAACTGGCTGACAAACCATACTCAATGAGTAGTCCTTAATGGGTCTAAGTCTACATGGAGGGAAGTAAGCAGTGGTGTTACAAGAACTGGGCATGGCTAGTCTGGTGAAGAAAAGGACCAGGGGAGACATAGCAGTCTTCCAATATTTGAGGGGCTGCCACAGAGAGGAAGGGGTCAAGCTACTTTCAAAAGCGTCTGTAGGCCAGACAAGGAATAATGGATGGAAACTGAAGGAGAGATTTAACCTGGAAATAAGGAGAAATTTTCTGACAGTGAGAACAATCAAACCAATGGAACAACTTGCCCTCGGAAGTTGTGGGAATGCCATCACTTGACTTTCAAGAAGAGATTGGACTGTCATTTGTCAGAAATGGTATAGGGTCTCCCGCTTAGACGGGGGGTTGCACTAGATGACCTATAAGGTGCCTTCCAACTCTGATTATCTGTTATCTGTTACCAAGCTAAAGAATAAGCATCACATCTTGATAGGTTCTACTCTAGCAAGTTAATGGAATAACTTTGGTGTTTAACCAGTTTTATCTATAGGAATAATATATTATATATTATATATAATAATATATAATATATTCCTCATAGGAATAATATAGAGTCTATCAAAAAATCAAGAACTATGGATCTTTCATGTATGAAAAATGGTCAAAAAGGAAAAATATGCACCTCACTTGTAACGATGAATTGGTAAGTATATGTGATCTATTAACATTTGAATTACATTTTCCTGACAAGTGATCAGGATGGAAATCAAACCATCTGTACATGACATAACGTTCTAGACCTTCTGTGAGTAATTATAGGAAAGCAGGGGGACAAGTTGTTTGGGTTATGGAAGGAGTTTCAAAGAGTCTGTCTTAACTTACTGTAACCGAAACTGAGAATTTACTCTCGTGGTTTTCAAGGTACGTTTTGTATTACCCCGGAATAGCATCTCTATGAAAACTGTGTTGCTCTTTATTGTTTGGTTTTGGCATAGGGCTTGACAACTCTCCCCTTTTCCTTTGTTCTGTCTTACATTCTTTTGTTAATTCTATTTATCATTGCTTTTTAAATTATAATTTGTGTCATTTTTTTTAAAAAAAGAGGCTAATACAAAAGGGCCACTCATCTTATGTATCTATCCAGTAAATCCTTAAATCTATCCTCAATTGAAATGAGAAGAATTGACATAGTATTTAGGCTTACTTAATCACTGATTCCTTAGCAGGAACAACACCTTGCTTTCTTGATTACAAAAAAGCAATTGGTTAGCTCCTTACCAAAATAAACAAGAATCTATTCTATACATTGTATTGAAAAACTAATTAGGAACACAAAAATGTAAATGCATACTTGCAAATCATTCTAGAGTTATTTCATATACATAAGCACTGAGGTTTTACAGATTATGGCATTGGATTATCAAACACTTCCTTGTTTATTACAATTAGTCTAATTTGTACAACAACTTCCAAAGAAAAACTATTTTGAAAAATAGAGATTAATTGACTTGGCTAAGGGAATGTAATGTAATACACATATATTGTTCACTTCAGCATTAATGTCCCCTGGAGCATGAAGCCAATTAACAAAGCAATATAGGGATGCAGACATTTAAAAATGAATTTCTGCATTATGCAGCATTTTCTCTTGTTGTGTATGAGCATCACATATTCAATTACTTTGAATATCTTTGAAATCTAGTGATTGAGAATGTGTTCTGATTATATGCCCCAGTATTTACAAAGTTGTGATCAGCAAGGATGATAAATCACATTCACAAATAATTAGGAAGTGAATGCTTATTTTCCAATATTGCTTATTCATGCTGCTAATGCAGTGCTTCATATTGTACAGAAAGAGCTGCATGGCTGTAGTTTGAATACAACTTGTTTAAATGCTCTTTATGATGACCCAATTTATACCTGAATACCTTTGAAGTAAGTATAACAGCTAGATATCTTTCAAAGGATAATATGTTAGAGTTAATCCATATTCTTGGAAGGGAACTAAGCTCTTCTACTGGCAGCAATATATGTGAAATTTCAAAAATATACAAATGTGATTGTAAGAATATAAGCATCCCTTTCCCCAAATCTCTAGCATAGCCACCAGAATCCTACAAAAAGTTACTATTGATTTGAAATGCTTATTGTAAATGTCAGAAAAATTATGGAATAAATAGGGAATAAGAAAAGATTGCCTTCTTCTCATCAAAGTTTAGGATTACTAGAAAGTTATGCAGAACTGTATGTCACTCCAAAATTGAGCATAATTGGGAGGCTTAAGAGAGTGGGACAGAATGATGAAGGATGAAAGAAAAGGACATACAGTATGTGTAAATACCTCTTTCCCCTGTGGGAACAATGGTTATCACCTGATAGAAGTAAGTTCAACCATACCCGAGTGCTAACCAGGATAAATGAAAGAAGTGATGCTGACTGTTTGACTAGAATGCAGCCAATTCAGAGTGATGCGCCATAATTTTCTCTGTGCAACTTTTTGTTTAGCGAACAACCTACTATGGATTATTCTGAAGGGCTACTTTGCATAAAAAGATGCATATTAAATATTTATGTTACCAATACTTAATTGACACTAGCCAAGCTATTTTTTTTCTATTCAGCAACTTTAATTCTAACACATTCCCAAATTATTATTCTTTCTTTTGGGTGAAGTGTGAACCAAATAAGTGGCATATCTCTAATTTTCATTGGGAACCACTCACCTACAATGCCTCCATTTCATCAGAATCTTACATTCTGCTCACTCTGCATAGCTCTTTCATTCTATCCAATGCTATAGTTGACCACCATTTATAAATAAATCTTTAATACAATAAATAAATAAATCTCACCATAACATTGCAGCATCAGTTTGAAAGGAAAGGATTTTTAACTTGTAAAATATAAAACTAGTGCAGTACAAATCCAGTGTGGACATAAGAAATGAAGTCGAGAATTCAACTCAACAGCTCAAACACTTGAAGATGTAAATTGTGTCCGTTTGACAGATCCAGGCTTAACCAAGGCAGTATTATCTGAATACAATCCCTTCTACTTCTGATAAGTTTCTTTATATTCAACTTCAGTGAGGAATAATCCTTTGAGAAAGAAGTATTTTCCATACCCATTTTAATATTAATATAGTACAATACTTGATTGAAATATTGGTGTAATTGATAAAAAGGATCAAGTTAATTAATCTTCCCTCCATTTTATTATTATTAAAATATTCTCACTATTTTTAACCAACAATTCATCATGAATATATTCCACAGTTAATAAAGTTGCTTCTACAAATGTTGCAGTGATACTCCAAATAAAATAAGTATTTTGTTAATGTTCTTGGTCCTTATAAATTAAACACAAAGTACCTTTTTAAAAGGCATATAAACATTTTATATTTCATAATTCAAACTAATATCTTAAACCAGGGTGCCTATTCTGAAAAATCATTTTACGATTACTATTTATTCCTGTTACTTGCAATAACAAAATTAATTTTTTGTTTATGAAGTTGCTTTCTCCCTCATGTTACCAGTAAAAACACCGATCTTCCTTTCTACTTTCTTTGAAACACCACAATCCTTCCCCCCCCTCCTCCCCTCCAAAATGCAACATGTTCACGCCTCAAGCAAAGAAAAAAAATACACTATCACTTTGGTCCTTCATTAGTCAGATGATCTGGCAATAACAATGCTACTTGAATTGAACCCACATGAAAAACTATTTTCAAATGTAACCTTGCCAGGAGCTATGTTATGTCTTGGCAAAAGAAGCAAGCTTTATTTCTCTATTGGACCAGTCTGCATGAAAAGCAGGTGTTGCAATAGGAAATGAGTTTGAGGAGGTAACAACAGTATGATATAATACTTCAAGGCCCAAGTGTTTTTGCAAACTGCAAACAATGAAAAACGTGTAAGCAATTAAATACCCTTTTGCAAAAAGTGACCATGGAGATTATAATCATTAATTAAATCGTGTAAAACATGTAAATAATGTTACAAAATAACATTTCCTTTTTACATCAAATTTCAAAAGGCCTAATGGTAAAAGGGCTTAATCTTAGAAGAGCTGTTTTAATTAAAATTAAAAAACCCAAACTGTAGTATCATAAATAAACATGAACAAGCTGACAATCCCATATATTTAACAAATGCATGTGTGAATACTGGATTTACATCATTTTTCAAATGTACATAATTGTACATTTTTCAAACTGTACAAACCATGCTTATGCAATTTTTCAAACTATAAAATAAATGTGTGATTTCTTTCCCAAATATGGAGAGCAACAGGGCATTGGTACTTACCTGATACGCCTGTTCTCTGTGAGCTGTGGAGAGCATCCAGTGATGGGAAGGTGCTTCAGTCCCTTCTAGGAAGGCTGGGCTTAAACGTGAGGACACTCCTCCTCCTCTACGAGATTCCTCCTTAGCGTTCCCAGTTTTGCGAAGCCAAGGTATTGATACTCTATATGTTTAAGCCTATGTAATAACCCTGGTTGGAACAGACCCCCTACCAGACGGAATAAAAGGGAGGGGCTGGATGCTCTTCACAGCTCACAGAAAATGGGCATATCAGATGCCCTTTCTCCCATGAGCTGTTCAGAGCATCCAGTGATGAGAGATACAAAAGCTTGGCACTGTCCTAAGGGAGGGACTGCATCTGAGTTTCAGACATAACTGTCTGAAATAACTTGCTGCAAAACTCACCTACCAAATGAAGCCTCAGCAGAAGCAAATATATCAATTTTATAATTTCTAATAAATGTAGATGGAGAAGCCCAGGTTGCAGCTCGGCAAATCTCCTCTATTGTAGCTTGGGTCACCCATGCTACTGTGGTGGCTGGAGTAAGCAGTAATGCCTTGGGGCACTGGAATCGAGTTAGAGTCATATGACTTAGCGATGGCGGCCCTTAGCCATCTACCCATGGTAGAGGGTGAAACCATGCACCCCAGGGTGTTAGGCTGAAAGGACACAAAGAGGGCTTCTGACTTTCTGGAGGGCGCCATGCACTCTATGTAGATGCGTAAAGCTCCTCTTATGTCCAAGCGGCGCCACTGGTGTTTGAGCCTGTCTGATGGATGTGAGAAAAAATTTGAGAGCACAAGCTCTTGAGCTCTATGGAATGCCAAATTAACTTTTGGAATGAAGGAAGGATCTGGTCTGAGAACCACTCTATCCGAATGGAAA
>BHFT01058569.1:0-19741 GCA_004320025.1 Laticauda laticaudata
AATGAATGAATTCAGCTTTGTTCGGGTATTTTCCCTCAAGCTGAATACTATATATATGTGTGTGTGTGTGTGTGTGTGTGTATCTATCTATCTATCTATGTAGAAGAGAAAGAGAGACTCTTCACTTAGTGCCCACTTAATTCAGCAACCAAAATTATGAAGGCATTAAATGGGGAGACTTCTGATGAGTTTTTGTGTAATATGTACATAGTAAGTTAGATGGAAAATTAACTTTGAAGGTATCTATATGTTAAATGATTTATCTGTTTTCTATACTATTGAGGCATAAATATAAAATGTTTGCAAACAAATTTTGATACAAAATCCCCTTTTCCTTTATTTTCAGGATCCAACTTTAAGAAACAAGCAACCTATTCCAGCTGCCTATAACAGATACGATCAGGAAAGATTTAAAGGAAAGGAAGGTAAGAGCGTATACCACAATGAAAGATAACACACACATTTTGAAATTCTTGGAGCTGCCAATTTTGACTCTAGCAAATAATATTGAAGGAATTAAAAAACTAAATGCCATCTTAATCATTTTGTTTCTTTTTTTGCTATACTTAGTTTAGTTTAGTTTATTGTCAGTGCACCTCGGACAACAAAATTAAATTCCATCTTCAGTGTACATTGTAACACTAAAATAAAATACAAACGCACATCCTTCACAATCTGTACAATTCAATTGAAACCCAATATTGCATTAATATTGCACTATACAGTAGAATTCAATATAGTTACTTCCCTGGGATAGAACTGTTCTTCAGCCTATTGGTCCTGGTTTTTATTATCCTGCACCCAGAGGTGGGCGGCTGGGTGTTCACACAGGTTCAGGAGATTCTGCAGTTTGGAGAATACCCAAACCCCATTCCTGGCTGCCCCCTCTTACCCTGTCCCTCTCAGGAGTCCCCATACAGCCCATTTTGGATGCAAGTAAATGCAAGGTATGCTTGGAGGCTTGGGGAGGGTGAAAAACAGGCTTCCCAGAAGTTTGAGAAGGCTGGAAATGGACCCATTTCCAGCTTTCAGAGAGCCTCCTGAGCCCAGGGAAGCCATTTTTACCCTCCCAGAGGCTCAAGGAAAGCCTCTGGAGCCCAGGGACGGCAAAAGTGCCTCCCCTGCCATGGTGCAGGAGACTGACTAGGCCACACCCACCATGGCCATGCCTATCCAGCAACCAGGTAGAGAACCTGTTGCTAAAATTTTTGAAGCCCACCCCTGCCTGTACCATCTGCTAGGTGGTAATCGTTCAAAAAAGGGTATCCAGGATGAGGTGGATTTTTAAGAATGTTTTGAACTTTCTGAAGGTAGCGGGAGCTATAAAGTTATTTCAAAGAGGGGAGAGGGCAACCATTGATCCTCTGGGCAATGACATTAACCCTCTGGAATGTTGTCCTATCTACTCCTATGCAATTGGCAAACCATACGCAGGTGCAATAAGTTAAAATTCTCTCTATGGTGCAGCAGTATAAAGTCACCAGCAATTTTTCATTCAGTTGTTGTTTCCTGAGAAGTCTCAGCGAGTATAATCTCCGCTGGGATTTTTTGACCAGTGGTGTAATGTGCTTATTGGTTGCTGTAATGAATTAGAGCTTGGTGTTCTCCCAGATTTGTGCTTTATACAATGTTGATTTAGATACAATTCAAAATCACCTTTCTATTTCACCTCTGCTAAAACAGTGAGCAACCAGGGCTTTGTTTGGAAGTATGAAGCAGAAAATCTGGAATAATCTTTTATGTTTTACTTTTCTATTAGCGATATATCCAGGATATTTTAAATTATTATTCAACAAAATCCTGCCTTTATACCTCATGCATATAACACTCTGATTTTCAGAAAGTATAACCATTAAATTGTTCAAGTTCATCCATTGTTATTTTCCTAGTGTATTTGTGTATTTGTGTATATATGAGATGCGACCAATTAACTGTTCTATATTGCAAACATTTCTTGAGAGGCTTATGGGTGTTTGATAAAAGCTAAGAACTGAAAAGAAGATGATTCTGGAACAATGTCCATAATATATATTTTATTTTATTTTCACACAACAGCTGGGAAATGAAAAGAAATTGTTTCAAAATTAAGCACCATGTATTTAATAAAAAATACCTTCTGATTTTCTGCTTAAAGCAGCACTTAAGTCAAAACTATATACTTTTTCTTCTATCCTGTTCTAACATTCAGTTCTATGTGCTTATGTGTATACCTATGCAAACAATTATATAGAAACAAATCATTTCTGCAAAGGAATGTATTTTTATACTTATTAATCTGGAACAATGTCCATAATATGTACTTTATTTTATTATTTTATTTTCACACAACACTGGGAAATGAGAAGAAATTGTTTCAAAATTAAGCACTAAATATTTAATAAAAATACCTTCTGATTTTCTGCTCAAAACAGCACTTATTAAGTCAAAACTATGTACCTTTTCTTCTATGCTATTCTAACAGATTCAGTTCTATGTATTTATGTGCATACATATGCAAACAATTATATAGAAACTAATCATTTCTGCAAAGAAATGTATTTTTATACATATTAATCTGGGCCTACCCACACAAATGTCTTGCTTACCTTATTATCTATAAAATGAGCAAGGATTTGGAGTATACGTCATAATCTGGCATGAATAACTTGTTCTTTCTGTTTGTAATATCTGTTAATTCTTTTTTTTTCTCTCTGTGAAGAGTAAAACTGTGATTTGTACATTATTTGTACAAGAGGGTAGTTGGGATAAAAAATTCATAACCTCATGGTCCCTTAAAAATACTGATTGCTTATTTTATTTTGGTGAACAATTTCATTTTTATTTCATTTTTCATCTGATGGATAATGGTGATATAATTTTATGTTATAACTTTGATTAATATGGCCCCCATACTTAAAAAATCTGTACTTGGGCAAGTCCACGCAGTGCAGCCAGATTGGGTCTGTTCCACCCAGTCTTGCAGTTGCCTATTAAAGACATTAATCTTGATGAAATGTGTTTGAGTCATTGTATTGTATTGCATTGTTTTATATTATTTTACTGTATTGTCAGCTGCCTAGAATTTTCTGTTTGAAATTTTCTGCTTCCACACAAGCTGCAAATAAAGTAAACAATATTTTAATCAATGTACTGAATATACATACCCACACGTATACCTGCATTTATGCCTTGAAATTAGATTTTCAGAATACATTTGTAAGTTATGATGTGTGTCATGGACAATTTATTTAATCAGCATAGTCTTTCAGTACTGATCCAAGATTTTGCGTTCTTTGGAGGTTTCATATGCAACATTTTTTTCAATTGTGGGATTTTATAATCTTTTCTAGTTGATATTTTTAGTTGTGATTTTGTTCCATAATTGATTTTTTTTANTTTTCAATTGTGGGATTTTATAATCTTTTCTAGTTGATATTTTTAGTTGTGATTTTGTTCCATAATTGATTTTTTTTAATTATAAATTTTGCAACAATTTGTAATTTTTTAAAGTCCTTTTCTACTCAATTCTATTTACTAATTCAGACAAGCAGTAAAATATTTTAAAAGATCAATTATTTTAGAATCTACTTCACTTAAAATAAATCCAGGAAGATTTTTGCTATTCCACCCATTTGTCTAATGACATCCTAGCTAGTGTAGCAATATCTTAACTTGATGCATAGAACCCAAAGTAATCACTCCACTACTAATATACTATTAATATTATATTTGGATTGTAGTCAGAAAAAAAATCACAGCTCATCTTCTATGACACCCCCTTGAATTCCTTGATTCTCAAAACATAATCCATAAAACTATTAATTTTGGTTTACATTTTATATATATAACTGTCCGCAAGGCATTATTGATGGATCACCACAACATGTTAATAAGTGATTGTTTAAAAAACTGAGTTAATGTACATTGTAAGCCTAGCCTTTTTCTTCCATAACCTCCCTCCATCCCCTTAAGAGGTCATCCAATTAATATCTTTAGTTAAACTGTTACCAGTATATGCTATTTTCAGTATATTTTTTGCCTTTGTCCTTAGGGATATTGTGACTTTGGACCATGTAATTAATATGAAGCTGAAAAATAATAAACTTTCTGATAAGGCAGTGATGTTTAATTTCTTTAATTTAGAAGAAAATAATAGATATTAGTTTTGGTCAACAGATTTTTCTCTCCGCTAGCTTTATTGTCATAGCTTCACATTTTGTTAATTAACACTCATAGTTTAACAGGCAGAAATTGTTAAGAAATATAAAATCATCATTTTAAAAAAAAAATACACATTTTTAAAATTGGGGGGTTGAAGTAGTTACTACCTGATAAAAATAATTTTATTCTGTGACATGCCAAATGTAGGGAAAATGGGATTAATTGTAAAAAGAGTACAGACTGACAACTATCATCTCTTGTTTTATTGCTCTTTTTGTCTGTGCTGCTGATGCTGCTTTAGTACTTCTGTATCTTTTCAATACTATATTGTCTGTAATGTTTATTTTATCCTCTCATTTCAGACAAATTAATTCTGATAGTTTTATTAACGGTTTTAAATTTTGTTTTTATCTTCAAAGCCAATTCAAGCACTCATCTATGGTTTTACTTAATTGTTCGTTCATGAAAAGTCATGTGTTGAAGCTCAAGTACAAAATATTATAATGAATGTAAAAATAGATAGAAGAAGAAAAAGTAAATAAAAAGCTCCATATTGCTTTCAGACAGCTATTGAATATCAATCTGATGTCACATGGACATATATTTGCATGTGCTAAATGGAATAAAGCAGTATATTTAAGATTCATTAAAAATATTTTTCTGTTAGATCCTTGTCAGCAAGCTAAGACTTTTCTCTCTCTCAATATTTGAAGATGGAGTTTTACTCTCATTAGAAGAAAGTCCTTGTATGCAGATTTTTTCTATATATTTCTCTATACACATGAAAGCAGCTTTATCTTCATAGAAGTAAGTAAAGGAATAATTGGCATGAGAGTAGCATGAAGCTTGCTTTCTAACTATGGTGGCCTCAGCTATTAAAAGATCAGTAGTGTTGAGTTTCCATGGCCTCATTCTGATTTGTTTCGTGTTTTTTGATAGAATAATAAAAATTGGCCTGTATACATTCAATATATAATTTATAACAATTATATATATAGGGATTCTATATCATATTTTCTTTTAGAAGGATTCTGTCAAGCAGATAATCCACATTTTTATGACTGAACATTTTGTGAAAAATTGAAGGGTTGTGTATGAAATATGTATTCTATAGGTCTCTAATTTTTAGAAGTAATACCTATGCTGACTTTGATGGGGGGAAAAATCCAAATAGGAAATTATCTATTAGGTCAAACTTATATAATTGCAAGTATTCATTTCTTAGAACCATTCAACATTTGTTTTGATAAACCATAATAAAAACCCTCAAAATCTTACAAGTATTATATAGCATTAGTGTTGTTTTTATTAACTAGTTAAAAAAAAAATAACCATTTTGCTTTGCTTTTAAAAGTAACGTGATCATTTTGCTCCAGAAACTGGCTTCTGCAGCAAAGGCTCATTCACTTGAAATTTTGCCAAATAAAGCATCCCCATGAAGATCTTCACAGCCCTATTACACAGCCTCATTATACAACCCTATGGAACACATTAATTGACAGACAGAACTTTAAAAAAAAAAAACCAGTTCTGACACCAGAGTAATAAATACTTCAGAGACTTTAAGACACTATTTTCTTAAATCCAGAGACAGATAAAATGTTCACCCATGTAATACTCAAGCCATGTAATGGTTCTTTTATTAGATTAGTACTATGAAGAACAAGTTTCTAAAACCAGCTGGATATTTTGCAGAGATGAGTCTGCATGTCTTCTGGAATGGCTGATGAATAGCTTGGTTCAAGTCATTGTGAAACTTAGTATCCTCTGTCTGTTGTCTGATATCTTCTTTAACCTTAAGTCTAGAAAAAGGTGCAAGCTGAGATAACATAGAATTCGGGTACCATTTCTGTAATATTCAACTACCATTGATGGATAGCTGCCTTTTGCAATTAACAAGAATACTATAGGAACTAAAGTAAAATTCTGCCAAACTATAGCCTCGAGTCTGGACAGTCTGGCTTTTTACTTTTGATTACATTACAGACAAAGGGTCTGTAATGTGAGGGTCAAAAGAGAGCTCTTGCAAATGTGTTCTGTATTTTTATTTTTTGTGTCCACTATTTGAATAAGGGCCCAATTATGCTTTATTTAATACAAACAGCTAATTGGAGTATAAATAGTTTAATTATAGATGGGATAAAGAAGTATATTTTGGAGCCAGACTTTTCCTTTAAATAATATTTTACATTCCCCATTTAAATTTCTTGACTCAGATTGCCCAAATTGCTCATTTACTTGAATGGAGAAAGTTTGGTATCACCAATCCAAACTGCATACAAAAATGACCTTCCTCTCTAATTGTGGAATGGTTGCATTGTATTGTTCTGTAGTTCTTCAGCATTCTTCCAAGATAATAGAGTCAGTTTAAAAAGGCCAATGGGAATGTATAGAGGCAGAATACTATTCATACTGCTTTTTTATCCAGCATTTGCTATATAATCTCAACTACTTATTTATTTATCAAAATTGTATCTCTAAAACTGATTCTAGGCTTGAAAGCAAGATGAAATAACTATTTAAAATTGTAATATCTACCTCTGTTCCTCAGCCTTCAGACTAGATATTTGTTCTACTTGGTTTTGTTTTGATTTGTTTTGCAAAAAATATTTTATACAGACATTTATATATAGGTAGTACCCACTTAATACCTATTCAAAGATAAAGTGGCACTAAAAATGGATTTGTGGCAGCCCTCAAACTTACAGCAAGGGCAGTCACATGATTAAAAAGTCAGGCCTATACACATTTATGACACCTTCGCCCCTCCACCTGATTTTTGTTGTCTTTATTTGCCTTCCCTTCGCTAAGATCACCATTCTGGCCATGTATGAAGTGGCAGCATTCTGAGACTTTACTATATCTCAATAATGGGGCTTTTTGTTATGCTGGGACTCTGGGTCTGCTTGTACCATCACACCTTGCTCCAACCAATGTGTATTATGTCTCACTGGCCACTTTAAGGACTTTAATGTCATCTGGAATGATTGGAGGGAGCCAGTGTGTTGTCAGGATGATTAATAAAGATTTGATTTCAAAGAAGGATTTATTTATTTCCAATGCGTACTTCATTGATAGCTAGAGATCTATATATAGTCATGTACAGATCTTACAGTTTTGCTCATTTGTATTTACGAGATGGAATGTGTCAGATCGAGGTTTGTTGCAACATAATTTTTATCACAATCCATGACTTCCTGATAAATTACTGTCCTGGTTTAATTATGCTGATGATAAAACAGAGAATAGAAGGAATCAAAGTGCGAAATCAAATTAAATCTAAACTATTTCACAATTTCAAAGTAAGATTTCTTTATGGCTTTAGGACAACAACCAGAACAGAATAGAATTCTTTATTGGCCAAGTGTGATTGGACACACAAAGACAAGGAATTTGTCTTTGGTGTATATGTTCTCAGTGTACTTAAAGGAAAAAGATTCATCAAGAATCATAAGCTACAACATGTAGTGATAATCATAGCGATCAAATCATAGTAGGATAGGAGTCACCAACCTTTTGGACCTCAGGGACCACCGAACTCATAATTTTAAATCCTGCAGACCAGAGACCCTGGGAAAAATGCCCCCCCAAAGTCTGCAGGAAAATTCCCCACTCCGTTTTCCTACCAATCAATCATTCTTTATTTGGGATCACAGGATACCGTCTCCAGCTCCGTTCTCAGGGGGAGAGAGAGAGACTTTTGGCTTCATGCAGGGAAAGCACCAGAAGCAGCAGAAGTCTTACTCTCTCCCAAACTCCACCAGAAATGAATCTTTGTGAGACTTGTCGTGCTTGCGCAGCTTCTTGGAGCAGGATGTCGTGCAGGATCCCAGAGACTCATTTCTGATGGAGTTTGGGGAAAGAGAAAAAAAGACCTTTGCTGCTTTCCTTGCGTGCAGCCAAAAGTAGAAGAAAGAAGTGGAAAGAAGCAGCCCGGTAGCCAGGCCAGGCACGTTGGGCGAGTGGGGCAAGTTCTCCCCTCCCCTCACTAACTCATGATCGCAATGCAAGCAACGCAAGCCTTGTGTTTCCGTGCAGCCTGGATTAATTGCTTTGGGGGTGACATTTCTCTGCAGACCACCAAACTTTTCTCACGGACCACCAGTGGTCCCAGGCCCACTGGTTGGTGACCACTGTACTCGGAAACAAATAAAACTAAACATTGTAAAGATACAAGCAACACAGTTATCATCATAAGTGGGAAGAGATAGGTACTAGGAAGGATGAGAGGAATAATAGTAATACAGTCTACTAAGTTGACAGTGTCGTGGGAATTAGTTGTTTAGCAGAGTATGGTCTTCAGGAAAAAACTGTCCTTGTGTATAATTGTTTTGGTGTGCAATGCCCCATAGTGTCATTTTGAGGGAAGAAGTTGAAATAATGTATGTCCAGGATGTGAGGGGTCTGTAGATATTTTCACAGCCCTCTTTTTGACTTGTGCAGTATACAGGTCTTCAATGGAAGGCAGGTTTGTAGAAATGTTTTTTTTTTTCTGGGCAGTTCTAATTATCCATTGAAAGTCTGTGTCTGTCTTCTTTTGGTTGCAAGAGCCAACCAGACCATTATAGAGGTGCAGATGAAAACACTTCAAAAATTCCCTCTGTAGAATTGAAATCAAGCAGCTCTTTGGACAGTTTGAGCTTCCTGAGTTGGCACGCAGAAAGAACCTCTTCGTTGTGCTTTTTTTGGACGTTTTTGAATATTAGATGTTTCCATTTTAAGTCCTTTGAGATATGATAAAACTTGGGAAACTTGAAGTCTCTACTTTGATACATGTGTTCTCTAGTTATGTAAAGAGGTGGTTGTATAGGATGGTTTCCTCCTAAAATCTACTGCCATTTTTCTATGGTTTTGATGTATTTAAGCTCACATGTCCCACTGCAGACCAATGGATGCAAAGAGGATGTTAAAACGGACAAAAAAAGCTTGCCATATCGTTGGATAAACGCGATGCATCCGTTGTGTACTCACTGCATACGTGCTTTCATCATGCTCTATCCGTCGAGCATTCCATCCACTGAGATTTCATCCGCGTAAGAAGTTTTGAGCTGCACAAAAGTTTTTCGAGCGGATGAACTTTCCGTCCGGCAATATGCATGTACATCTCTGGACAACATAACGGGAACAAACGTTCTAATGTCCGTTGTCATCGCGTTAAACGTCTGCTGTATCCTCGCAATCCTCTGGACATCTCGCAACTCACGATCTGCTGGCAGCTGAAAATGGAAGAGGGAGGATGCGAAGGTACACGGAACGTCCATGCAGCATTTAGTAGACGGAAATAGAAAGGATGTAAGCGATGCATCTCGTAATATAGCCATTAAAACGACAAAATGTTTTGTATTGGGATTATCTCGATATTTAGGATTGTCCCTGGAGTATGCCCAGAGTATGTGGAAGGACACTAGCGGAACACCTGATATTTCCTATAAAAGGGGGGAGGGAAATCCACCTGGGATTAGTATGAAGCCCAGCAGCGTGGTGTACAGACCTCTTCACTTCTTGGTCTTTTCTTCCAGCATCATCCATTGATCTCCACCATGGATCATAACACAGTCTTTGTAGCTTGGCGATCATTCAACACCAGAACAAGCCTGTTCATACTGGTTCACACCTTTTCTAACGCAAGGAGAAGAAGGCCGACGTTCAGAGCTGTGTGGGCCCGATGAATGGATCGGGAGAAGAGTGGAGTTTGGAGCTGTTTATACAGGCCTGATGTGGAGCTGAGGAATGAAACCCTATGCATTCCAGCACTTCAATGAGGATGCTAGCCAGCCATGTTGACGAAATTTGGAGAGTGTCCTGAAGACTCAGGTTGACCCAAGGCCCAGCATAACTTCATCCCCAACTGGACCCTGGACTGAAGGTGGCCCTGTGGACTTCTGTGGCGCCTGGCCTTGGAACCCACATACAAAACTGGCACGTATGCCTGGAGGAGCCCACAACAGCATGCAGCAAAGTGGTGCAGAGGCCACCTCAATCAGAAGAATACTTGGAGGAGCTGCTGCCGTGTCCCAACTGAAGAAAGGCTGGAGCGAAGTTGCAGCACCAGTGGTATCAGAGGTGAAACTTTTCCCCACACCGTTGGAGCCCATAGATGGGAAGACGTGGCCTGCAAACGCTCCAGCCAACTCAGGGTCCTCTTATTCCACTAAAGGGCTTTCTTTCAGTATCAATACTCTTGCTCCATGGTTGAGCTCAACTACAAGTCAAATTACACACGTGCGATGCTTCTAAGGCAACTGGGTCACAGCTCAGATTTTGAGTTGTTCGGGCAGGTATATAGCAGACGCCAGTGAGCCTACAAGCGAAGATTGGCTGGACATAGCCCCCATGAACGCAACTAATCATGGGTTTTTCCAGATCCAGACCCCCCTTACCAATGGACACAACCAAGATGTGCCCTACTTCATCGTTGTGATGATCGTTTCCTCAGAACCTACCTCATGAAGCCGTACAGTTCAGATCCTCACCTGTGAAGAGAGGATCTCAACTAACCCAGGCTGTCCAAGGCAAAGGGTGAGGTGCAGAATGCCTTTGGCATCCCTGACCAACCAGGTTCCCAGTACTTCTAACCACCACTGCAACATTCACCGCCACAGACTGTGAGGAGCATGCATGGGAAGCCTTTGGTTTATTTTGAAATGGTGTTGAATCAATTGAATATAAAAATTGTTATTGATAAAAAAGGGTCATATGTGTGGGCAGCTGGGAGGGTGATCATACAGTCCCACCTATGCTTGCAACTGGAGTTTATCTATCCACAGCTATCCTGCACCTATTCCACAACTAATCCTTACCACATCCACAACTATCCTTACTATCCCACAGCTATCCTTACTCTATCCCTCAACTATCCTACCCCCCACAACTATCCTTACTATCCACAGCTATCTTACCATCCCACAACTATACCCATCCAAACTATCCCACAAGCAGAAAGGCCTAACCAATTTTTTTCAAAGTTTTCAACCAAACACTTTAATTAAGTAAAATAAATGAACCAAGTGTGTGAAGCAAGAATAACCTTTATTAATAACTGTCTTAATGTAAACTGTATGAATTATTAAAAAAAGCAAAATGAACAGTAAAGTGTCTTAAGCAAAGATAAAGAGTGAACAGGTAACAACTCAGTCTCTGGCCTATTTCAGTCACTCTGGTCTCAGCTGTCAAGCGGCCAGAGACTGTGGCATTTGGAGTGTGGTGAGGTGCATTCGGGCTGGCCCGCAATTGACGGTTGCGAATCGGGTTTCCTGAAGCGAGCATCAGACCATGCAGCATGTCCCACCAATACAACAGGGGATGGTGTGTTCAGGAAGCTCTCAAGAGCTGACTCAGTCCCGTGATGTTGAGAGGGCCGCCTTCATCAAGGACTGGGAATGACAGGCACAGTACTGATGACAGATTTTCTGTTGAGGGGCTTGGCTGTGGGGTGGAGGAAGGAGGAGTGTAGTGGGGGCTGTCTGGTCCTGCAAGCTGGCGAGGTGAGGCGTCTGTGGCGTGCGATGAACCTGGGCCTGAATTGGGGGAAGTTCTGCCTCTGCTGTGGGAAGTCCGGTACTCGTAGGCTTAGTAGGTGAGGGGCTGTTGAAAGCCGTGGAAGGGCTGTGACAATCGCTGGGGTGGAGGGCGACCTGGAGTGGGTCGGAGCAGTTCGCTGGGCCTGGAGGGTTGTGGCGAAGTGCTGTTATCTTCTGCTTCATCACCTGGTACTGGGCCTCAGGCCAGGTTCCATGAGGGTCCTGGCTTCACGTAGGGGATGGAAGGGCTTCCGGTTCGAGGATGTATGTCACTGATGGACCAAGCTAAGAGAGAAGATCTGTGCTGGTTTTGATTGTGTCCCGATCCTCAACAGGAAAGTGGTGGCTCTGGCTCTCCAGTCTGCCTCTCTGCCTGCTTTCTGTGGAGGTGGAGCTGGGGTGGGTGTGGGTTGGTCTCTGGTGGTGCCGCTTTTTTCCTCCATTTGTTGACAGGGGATCCTCCAACGTCCCTCTGGCATGGGAGTGCAGCTGTCAGGGGGTCTCTGCTGTGGGCCTCTGAAGAACTGCCCTGGACAGGGTAGCTGGCTCTGGGCTGGAAGAGGACTGGCTGTCTGTGGCTGTCTGAAGAGAGGGTTGTCGAGGGGCTGCTCCTCGGTGGCGGATCTCACCCTTCCAGGGAGCTGCACTTGGCCATGACGTACATCTCCTTGGTCAGTGAGCTTGACAGCGCCTGGCCAGATTTCTTCAGGTGTAGCTTGCCATACCAGGTGTTCATGTGCTTCCACCATCCCAGGAGTAGTTCTGAAGTGGTAGCCCAGGTTTCTGGCCTTGTCTCTCCCAAGCTGCTTGCTTCCTCTTGGTGTCGCGATAGAGTCTGTGGCCCTTTCTCCACAGGTACTCGTTGTCCCTCAAGCATTCCAAACACCTCCTCCTCATGCTCTTCGGAAAGGGTGTACTTGTTTCTCTCTCCCTTTCCTTCCCTTGCCTCTTTCTCCCTTGGCAGGAGCTGAGCAACAGGGCCTTCAGGGGCTTGAACAGCAGGGCTTTTGAGGATCTTGGGGCTGGTCCCACCACAGCAGCATAGGCAGCAGCACAGCAGAGTAGCAGCAGCAGCAGCAGAGGAATGCACCACCCAGCAGCAATACCAGAAGCAGCAGCACAGCAATCACCACCAGCAGCAGCAGAAGCACCAGCAGCTTCAGAGTCAGTGCCAGGGGGTGGGATGGTGTTTCTGTCCTTCTTGCCAGGGCTGGCAGGAGTAGACACAGGCTTTCTCTTCTTCCCTGACTGAGAACCATGGTGTTATTTGAAGATGTCTTTTTGGCAGCACGTCTTCCTCTGAATGCTAACTGGCTTGGGAGCTGCATCCTTTTATAATCCGCAGAGCTGACACAATTCCATACTCCCAGCATTGCGCAGTGAACGCTTTGCATCCCTATGTATCCACTATGCATCCTATAGGCGTCCGTGATGCATCCGTTTCATCCACTACTGCATCCGCATCCTTTCCGCTATGCGTCCGCTTTGCAATTCTCCCCCGGAAGCCCTTTTTGGTGTGTCATCTGCTTCCATCCGCTGTCATCCCCTAGGCTTCCTACGAACATCCGCTTCACCATCCTCACTACGTACTACCCCCATCCGTTCCTTTCCATTCTTTTCGTTCTGTTTATGCAAATTTTCGCCACTTTTTGAGAGTGGAGACGATGGAACCCCCGAAATTTTGCTTGTCCACTGTGTCCTTTTTGCATACATTTTGCATCCGTCGGCCAGTGGGACCTAGCGTTTAGTTCTAGATTGTTCTGGTTGCACCACAAGGCTAATTGTTCAAACTATCGTCTGTATGCAGATTCATCGTCTTGAATGAGACCAATCACTGTTACATCATCTGCAAACTTCAGTACTAAATGGTTAATTCAGCCAAAGAGAACCTAGACTTTAAACTCTTATTAATTCTCATGGCTAGTTCTAACATATTTCACTGGTTTTATAACTATTATAATTTACTTGTACACCTTGATAAGAATGGTAGGAAAAAATTCTTTAGGGCGGTTCAATCTGTAGTCTTACTTTGAGAAAATAGTATTTCTTTCATATTGTTGAAATAAATCTGCATACATATTGCAGGCTCTTCTATCCTGAATAATTAATTACTCAGTTTTACAATTTGTACCTTTGAATTCTTGAATAAAATTATCCAATGCTTTCTGTGATATCAACACAAAGAATTGTTATTTAATGGAGGCCAATACTATGGCTGATAGCCAGGTTTAGTTTAATTGCTCTTTTAAAAGTCCTGCCTATTCACAGCTTTAGTACAAAGCATGTCTCATTACTGATACCAACTGTGCTAACCTGTCTTACAGCCTATTTTTAGAAACAAATCCTGCTGAAATAGAATTTTGTGTATAATTATAATCACAATTTTGAGTCATTCATAATTTATTTGGAATTGCATGCAAGTGTACCACCCTTCCTTCAAGAAAGATATCCTCTATATCAGGGGTAGTCAATCTTTTTATACCTACCGCCCACTTTTGTATCTCTGTTAGTAGTAAAATTTTCTAATCGCCCATCGGTTCCACAGTAATGGTGATTTATAAAGTAGGGGACAAAACCCCTACCGCCCACCATGAATACCCACTAGTGGGTGGTAAAGACCAGGTTGACTACCGCTGCTCTATATGTTCACTTATAGAAGCCCAAATATGCCAGAAACTGACCAATATTATTAGCTAAGAATGTTGCATATCATATGAGTAGGACCAAAACAATAACTTCTACTTAGAGAGTAAGAAGGGTGGAATTATTGTTTTAGTTGAAGTCATGAGAGAAAAGTATGGAATGATTGTCTAAGAGAATGAGACAAAAGTATAGGAAAATGTAGCCATTCAGAGATACAGGTAATTGTTGACTTACAACAGCAATTGGAACTAAATTTCCATCGCTAAACAATGCAGTTGTAAAATGTTACCACATTGTTTAGTGATGGCATTCCCTGCAGTTTGGGTTGTTGTCATTAACTGAATCCTGTAATCATTAGGTGAGATGACTTGCTGCTATGTTCCCAGAACGATGTCAGTAGCGAAGCTGGCAAATCCCAGGTAGAGGACAATTGCAAGTCCCGGGTATAGGAGAGTTGCAACTCTTAAGGGAGAATGGAAGGGACACATGAGGATGCAAGTGAAGTGTTCCAAGACTCAAGAAGGATGTGCAGAGATGTAAAGGAATGCATGAAGTGTGAAGGAAGCACAGTGAAGATATGCAAGAGTGCAGGGAAATGCCTAGGGGAAGTGGCAGCTGGCTAAAACTGCTAAAGGCCCTGGACCTCTACTTCAGTCCCAGTGCTGTAACCACTACTGAAATGTGCCACTGTGCAAGCCAGCAAAGAGATGTGAAGAAGATAGGTTGGAGGAGGGGGAATTGAAATGCCCCTGCGGTCATATATGTTCAGAGTAAATGGACAAGTTTAGAAAATAGCACAACATCGAGAGGAATTAAGATATGGTACAGGTAGACCTCAACTTACAACCATAGTTGGATAATTGAACAAAGTGGTCATTAACCAAGATGTCCACCTCACTGCTTCAGTAAATGATCACAATCCTGGCATTCCCAGATGCAGACCTTAAGTGATCACCTTGATTTTTAACCAGATGAGTGAAAGAAGTGCCTGCTGAATTCAGCTCCCCTACATGCACAGAAGGAATCTGCTGTGACAGGTTGCAGGAAAGGAGCTCTGATAGTTGGGAACTGGGAATGTTTACTCACTTGCTGAAAGAGTTTAGCTCTCATCTATCCATAAAAAGGAACTTCTCCAGTGGACAGAGTATGGAGGTTGGATCTTTGGGATCTGAACTCTGTTTCTCCACCGGATCAGAGGAGCTTGATTCCTTTCTATTTACAGAAGAGGACTGCTCTTTTATTACAAAGCACTCGTAATCAGTTCTGAGTACAATAGTTCCCAAGCACCTAGATCATAATCATGTGAATATGGGAGGGTCACTGCAGTTTTACAACAATCAGAAGTGCTTTATGAGTAGTAAAGCACCTTTTCGTAGGCTGTTGTAACTTTAAACATTGTTAACTGATGGTAAGTTGAGGAATACCTGTAATGTTTCATGTAAGTGTTAAAAATATTTACAGATAAATATATAATGCTGCTCTAAAGATACTCTGAAAATCTGTTTTTACACAGATCTATTCCATATTCTATGCTAGTTGGGGATATGAGTTTATCTCTTGTTTTATATGCAAATGTTGTCATGTTGTCAACTGAGAATCTGAATGATTCACAACACGAAGTTATAATCACTTGAGGAATATGCATCTGAAGAATAATATATTAAAGAGCAAGATAGTTAAGAAAAATTGAGTAAACAATTCAATGTTACATATAAATGCTAAAAACTAGAGCAAATGTATGAATGTATCTTGGTAGAAGATACCACTTACAACAGGGAAATGAACAGGAAATGTTAATATATTCTAATTCGGACAGAATTTAACAGCATAAATATATAAAATAAGTAAATATGAAAATTTGCCCATAAGTTAATGGAGAAGAATTGTGGAAATATGTGGTTATTATGTCAAGCACAAAAATATAAAGTAATATTTATTTATTTATTTAGGTAAATAGATAATCAGAAAATGTACGCTGCTCAAAAAAATAAATGGAACACTTAAACAACACAATGTAACTTCAAGTCTATCACACTTCTGTGAAATCAAACTGTCTACTTAGGAAGCAACACTGATTGACAATCAATTTCACATGCTGTTGTGCAAATGGAATGACCAAAGGTAGGAAAGCATAGGGCAAGTTAGCCAAGGACATCCCCAATAAAGAGAAGGCGTTCTGCAGGTGAGTGACCACAGGACCATTCTTCAGTTCCTATGCTTATCTGGCCTTGATTGGTTTGGTCACTTTTGAATGCTTGATGGTGCTTTCACTCTAGGTTGGTACTATGGAGACGGAGTCTAAAAAAAAACCCCAAACCCCCAATAAACACAGGTTGTGTCCCTCGGGGAGGTTAGTGCAGCTCATCCAGGATGGCACATCAATAGCAAGCTGGGCAAGAAGGTTTTGCATGTTGTCTGTCAGCACTAGTGTCCAGAGCATTGGACGCGCTACCAGAAGACAGGCCAGTTACTTCAGGAGATGTCGGAGGAGGCCAGTTAGGACGGCAATAACTCAGCATCAGGGGACTGCTACCTCCGCCTTTGTGCAAGGAGGGACAGGAGGAACACTGCGAGAGACCCTGCAAAATTGACCTCTCAGCGGGTCCACAAAATGATGGCTTCATCAAACAGTCAGAAACAGACTCCATTGAGGGTGTGTATGAAGGCCGATGTCCACAGGTGGGGGTTGTGCTTACAGCCTAATACCATGCAGGACGTTTGGCATTTGCCAGAGAAACACCAAGATTGGCAGATTCTCCCACTGGTGCCCTGCTGCTCTTCCACAGATGAAAGCAGGTTTACACTAGAGCAACGTGACAGGGTCTGGAAATTGCCATGGAGAACGTTCTTCTGCCTGCCAACATCCTCCAGCATGACCAGTTTGGCAGTGGATCAGTAATGGTGTGGGGTGGCATTTCTTTAGGGGCCCTCACAGCCCTCCATGTGCTCACCAGAGGTTAGCCTGACTGCCATTAGGTACCGAGATGAGATCCTCAGAACCCTATGAGACCATATGCTGGTGCGGTTGGTCCTGGGTTCTCTAATGCAAGAACAATGCTAGACTTCATGTGGCTGGAGTTTGTTTACAGTTCTTGCAAGAGGAAGGCATTGATGCTACTGGACTGGCCCACCTGTTCCCCAGACCTGAATCCTAAATTGAGCATATCTGGGACATCATGTCTCGCTTCATCCACCAACGCCACATTGCACCACAGACTGTCCTGGAGTTGGGGGATGCTTGATTGAATCCAGGTGTGGAGGAGATCCCTCAGGAGACCATCTGCCCCCTCATCAGGAGCATGCCCAGGCATTGTAGGGAGGTCATACAGGCACATGGAGACCACACACACTACTGAGTCTCATTTTGACTTGTTTTAAGGACCTTACATTAAAGTTGGATCAGCCTGTAGTGTTTTTTTCCACTTTAATGTTGAATGTAACTCCAAATCCAGACCTCCATGAGTTGCTAAATTTGATTTCCATTGATAATTTTTCTGTGATTTTGTTGTCAGCACATTCAATTATTTAATAAGAATATTTCATTCATTCAGATCAAGGATGTCTTGTTTTTGTGTTCCCTTTATTTTTTTGAGCAGTGTTTATGAAAGGTATTGAATCAAATGTGTATATGAAGCCTGACAGTCACCTACCAATATCTAAGAATGCTTTAAAAGGTTAGAAATTGCTCAGCAGTATAATAGCTATTTATTTCAGTTTATGAATAAAAAAAAATCTAGAATTATTACTGGAAATGGAACAGAATTGAAAAGCAAAGAAATTGATTACTAATATCCATTGTTTCAAACCATCTGAACATTTAGTTTGTTGGAGATATATTTAACAATCATAAGAATATTGTTTCTCTGTGTGGCCTTTTCTCTTTTCAAACAAAGCCATAATTCACATTGGATCAATTTCTTTTGTTGTGATTTGTTTTAGTTGCTGTAGGATTTACATATGACAATAGTCATTAAAACTTTGGGGTATTTTTGTTTTTAATTTCATAGAGACGGAAGGTTTCAAGATTGATACTATGGGCACCTACCATGGAATGACTTTGAAGTCTGTAACGGTAAGTAAACCATATTGGCTGAGTTTATTTGTTGCAATGCTATGTGAAGAAATGTTCAAAATGTTTCTTACAGATGTTCAGTATTGCTTTCTACAGTGAGAAATGTCTGTGTTGCAGGGCAACAAACATAAATTATCTTGAGACAGGCTTGTATATGTTCCTTCTCCTTTGACATTCTTGAATTCTGCAGTTCATTGGGGAACCATTTTTTTCCTGGAATGGTAGAATTTTTAATAGTATTATATTTATAATATATTCTGGCGTGTAACAAATTATCAGGTTAAATAACAGCATTTAAACATAAATGAACATACTTTCAGAAGGAAAATTTGTGTTCATGTTGTCTATTTCCTGAACAGTTGAAATCAGAACATTTTGAAAATGATATTTTAGTCTGAGTTATTGTTTTAATATCTCTGCTTTTATGGAAGTGGGCTTAATATTCACAAACAAATGCTATTTTGATCTGCATGCGAGTTGGACAGATAGTACAGAACTAATATAAAATCCTCATTAAAAAGTTTTGCCATCTGTATATCTACATAACTGATGAATAGATACCATTACCCTGTCTAAAAATCTCTGCATTTATTTTTGGATTACTTTCACCAATTTAAACATAAAATAATACTTGGAATATGGCTGTCTCAGAACCAATTAGTGTTAACTTGCTTAACTTTCCCATTTTTTGTGTAATTCCAAGTCTTCCTGCAGTTCAGATTGTAGAGTTTTTTAAAAAAGCATCTAAAATTAAACAAATAACCAAGATTTTTACCTAATTTATGTACTATGTGGAATACCAATCAAAATGTTCTTAGATATCCTGAATAAAATGTTTTGTTAGGAACATTAATTATTTTCAAGATACTAGTGTGACCATAAGTTAGGTACATGAGAGGGAAGATTGCTTAAGGCTAGGTCACATCGCCCGACGGATGCAAAACGTATGTAAAAGGACACAGCGGACAGCCAAAAATCCAGGGGTGGCTCCATCCATTCTTATCCGCTCTCAAAAGGGGCAAAAATTTGCATAAAGAGAACGGAAAAGAACAGACGGGGGAAAGGACGTTAGCGCGGATGTTAAAACGGTGCTCAACGGATAGCCTAAGCAGATGAAAGTGGATGGAAGCGATGGCACGTCCGCCAGGGCTTCGGGGGAGCAAAGCAAAGCGGATTGGCGTAGCGGATACAGAGGCGAGTACGTAGCGGATGACGCGATGCGTAGCTGCCTCCGCTTTCATCGCGTTTCTACGTCCGTGCTACTAACTTGTGTGTGTCCGTTCCGCGCATCTCGCTTTCGCTTCTCCCTTGGTCCGTTTTCCCACTGGAGCGGATTGAGTGCGGCAGATGACACAGCGGATGGCCT
>BHFT01058573.1:0-28923 GCA_004320025.1 Laticauda laticaudata
ATTCATAACTATGTTTTTACTTATACCTATTATCTTGTAAGCAATTGACAAACCAAATAAAATAAAATAAAAATAAAAATATTTTTCTCTATAGACAGTCTAATCTATCTGGAAAGACTGATGTCTAAAAGGAATGCTTTGATGGTTTTTTAGTCACTCTGAAGATATATTTGGTGGGTATAATTTTTGAGAAGAGCTATAAATTAGAGGAATAGAAACTTCTTGGTTCATAGAGTGTGCTAATTTGTCTGTAGGGGTCGAGAAGGCAAAGCTTTAAGTGGTGGTATTCAAATATTTTTACTTCCGGTTCTGTGGGCATGGCTTGGTGGGCGTGGCTTGACTTGGCTTGGTGGGAATGGCAGAGGAAGGATACTGTAAAATCTCCATTCCCAGGGGAAGGTTACTGCAAAGTCCCATTCCCTCCCCATCCCACTAACCTGCTTTCTAGTTCCGTTATCTTGTGCAGAGCAACAAAAGAAGACCCAACCAATCAGCTGGGACTCAGGAGGCAGAGAATAGATGGGGGTGAGGCCAGTCAGAGGTGGTATTCGCCAATTTTCTGAACTACCCAAAATTTCTGTACTGGTTCTCCAGAATTGGTCAGAACTTGCTGAATACCACCTCTGATAGCTTTGGACTGGACAGGAAATCCAACTGAATATAATGGGCCTTTTGTAGCAGTTGTATATATATATATATATATAGAAGTTGTGCTGTTTAGCTTCCTTCGGGTATTATCCCACGTCATTGTAGTTCTGTTAAAGTTGTAGCTCATTGTAGTTCTGTTAAAGTTGTAGCAACGTTTCAGCAGACTCTCATCTGCCATCATCAGGCTTCTGTATGGAAGTGTGTCTCACAGTTGTGAGTTGTCTCACAAATATATAGAAGTTGTATATATATTGTAAATCTAGAAAATATTACAAAGTTATTGTCAGTCATCTATATGTTCTCACTGAGAGGAAATCCAACTAATCATGAGTACTGTAATTGATGTTACCACTCAAAATCTTATTGCAGGGGTTCTTTTTAATTATGAAGACACTTGTTTCCTATAAAAATGGANGGGGTTTTTTTTAATTATGAAGACACTTGTTTCCTATAAAAATGGAACTGGGATCATCAAAAATATTAAATATTTAATATCAAATTATTCTGTATCTATTTAAGAAATAATTATTTTCAGCTTGAAATTTAATTTTAGCATTGTATTTTTTTTTCAATTTAAATTCTTTTCTTTTCACCTGGTGCACAGGAAAACATATTTTTAATTTTATCCACAAATAAGCTGTGAAGTAAATTAGGCTGAGAAACGCACCCAATTTCTCGAGATAAGTTTGGAACTGAACCTGGATCAGTTCCAACATCTATGTCTTACGGAGAACACAAAAATAAATCAACAAGAGGTAGTCCTTGACTTCCAACATTCAAATTTATAATGGTACTGAAAAACGTTACTTGTGACCATTTTTCACACTTAAGACAGTTGCAGCATCCTCACAGTCATGTGATCAAAGTTCAGATGTTTGACAATTGTCTCATATTTATGCAGTGTCCTAGAGTCAAATGATCACTTTCTGACAAACAAATGGGGAAGTCAGATTCACTTAACAACTGTGGCAAGGAAAATCATAAAATGGAGTTTGCTTAAATATTTTAATATTTGCAAATATTTAACATTTGCTTCACTTAAAAACTCTCTCACTCTTGCAACAGAAATGTTAGGGTCAATTGTGGTCATAAGACAAGGACTACCTGTGTTAGATCTATACACAAAGTAGACATGATTACTAACATTCATGCATAGTTCTCAGTAATTCCATTAATTTCTTTCAGGGTCTTTGGTGCAGCGATACTACTGACATCTACCCTCAACATGCTTATACCATCTGCTGCTCGGGTGCATTTTGGATGTGTCATCTTTGTTAGAATCCTGCAAGGTTTGGTTGAGGTATGGAACTGAAGTGCAAACTCTTCTATAGACATCTTGTTTTGCCAGTCAGGTTCTCTTTATTATGTCCCTCAGTGTGATACTTTGTTCCAACATCTTGCCTATTGAAGTGGGGGGAGAGGTTATCAATGGTATAAAAAGAATGAATGAAACCATGCCTATAGACACTTCAGGAGTCCCGTTGCCCTGGGCAACTGGTCCCAGACTGCCTCCAACTCAACACTATCTTTATCTTTTATCTTCTGTCTGCCTTTCCTATTCAGCTTGGAATCTTCAAGTATCTTAAAGGGGCAGCTTCAAATTAAGTGTCCAAAATAGTGGCATTTGGGGGAGTGCTGCTTCTGTGGGATGTGATGAGCTACTGAACATGCACAAGTCAATTTACTTTGGACACAGCCTCTCTTACTTTAGGTGCATTTTTTCTCTCTGCTTTATAGCCTTACTCACATTGAAAAATAACCCCAAACGTGTTTTTCCAAAGTTAATATCCCAAAAGCTATAGAAAGCATTTACCTGGCATATCAGGTATTTGATGCATAAATGGGATGTGCAAATATGGACTCTCTTTTTAAGACTTTTTGTTTGTTTAAAATCTGGAGGCAGAAGAAAAAGTAAAAAGTAAATGATTACAAGAAAACACATCAAATAGCAACAAAAAGGTACCCATGAACTAGGAACGGCAGTTAAGAAGCCAATGTGATATTCAGACTGGATTATATGACTTTTAAGGTCCATTCCTGCTCTTTCATTCTGTGGTCCCAGAGAGTGGACTTTAGCTGGACTGCACAAATCTGTATGACCACTAGATAGCAACAAAGAGTTGGAATTTTCTGTAGCTCTTTGGCGCCATGTCTAGTGGACATCTGGATTTGGTAGCCAAGGCATGGGGNAGTTGGAATTTTCTGTAGCTCTTTGGCGCCATCTGGACATCTGGATTTGGTAGCCAAGGCATGGGGCCTCAAGAAGAGCTGTACAGAAGCAAGGTGAACTCTTGTTTCTGATCACTTCTCCTCTCTGCAAAAAAGATGTAGCAGCCCTCTGCATAGAAAGTGGAGGTGTCAGAGGCCTTATTGGTTCCCCTAGCAGACTGTTGCTGTCTGCTCTCTTCCTGTTTTTGCTCTCATCTCCCTTCTTGCCAGTATGAAAAGATAAAGAGAGAAGAGACACACCTTGCACATCACCATGTATTAATAATCTAATTTTGTACATTGTTTTTGATTGACTGTCCTTATCCATGTGACCAATCAAAGAAGAAGATAAAAAACAATGATTAAAGTTAAAAATGTTTTTTTAAGAGTTGCTAGGGGAATGCATAAAATTAATGAATCAGAAGAGAAAAAAAACTCTAAAGAATATTGACTCAAGTTCCGGAAAATCACTGTAAAAGGATTTATACATTTCCAGGATATCGTATGTCACACATAATCAACATTCCTCATTCTTCCATCTTTTGCAGTGTATGATCTACCTACAAATACTCTCAGATTTTATGCCTTATCGTTTCTGCACTCACCCTTTGGGCCTTGAAAAAGGGCTTGAAGATCTGACTCTGCCAACTAGCCTGGGGCTCCAATGGGGATGGGGGTATATTTTGGGGATGGTGAATAGATTAGACAGACCCACCTGCTCCTCATCCACACTTTGCTCCCTTTCTCTTCNGCTCCAATGGGGATGGGGGTATATTTTGGGGATGGTGAATAGATTAGACAGACTCACCTGCTCCTCATCCACACTTTGCTCCCTTTCTCTTCATCTTGGTCAATTGAATATTAACTGCATTTATGGTCTTTATTATTTTAATGTTTTATATGATATTTTTATTGAAAGATTGTGAGCCACTTAGAGTCACCTTGGTGAGATGGGTGGCCTAGAAGTTAAATAAATAAATAATAAATACATTTCCTCCTTTTGTTTTACCCTTTTATTTGTATGTCAGTTGTAGCATCTATAAACTAAATAACCTTTTTCACAGGGTGTAACTTATCCAGCTTGCCATGGAATATGGAGTAAGTGGGCTCCTCCTTTAGAGCGAAGTAGACTAGCCACTACATCTTTCTGTGGTAAGTGACATCTGCATTATTTTGTTTGTTTTGTATTCTCTTTTTTCTAACATATACTGAAATAAACTTTCTGTGGCTCATCATCAATATTCAGACATAGTGAGTGGAGTAAGTTTTGTTTCCACAGAGGACAATTTCGAGTAGACTCATTCTGGTTGTGTGAACAAAAGTTAAGAACTTATTCTTGAATGTTAGACATCTTATTCAGGTGAGGACGTTTGGATTTATCAGTCTGAATTGTGGAAGAATAATCTGTTTTCCCAGTTTGTGAGCATTAATTTACAGATCTGGAAATGACATTAAGCTAAACCATTGTAGCTGTAAGATTAAATTAAAGGATCTAAGTGCAGCATATAGACAACAATATTAACACATTGAAGATGGTGTGGTATGAGCTAAGATGCAGAAAGATGCAGGTTATATTCTTCCTTTAGTCACAGAAACAACTGAGTGCTTTCAGGCCATGAGTCTAAGCCATAAATGGAAAAAAAAATATTTATCTATCAATTTATACCAGGTAACCATGATATTTTATAGTGTTTAAGCTTTAATGAAGACACTTCCATTCAGTAGATGGGATTAAGGTTGATTAACAACAACAATAACAACAACAATAATAATTAAAATACTACATCAGTTTCCAACTCAACAAATAAAGATGTGGACCCAAAATAATTTGTTAAGTATTCATGGCTACTGTTTATTGGGTTACATTTTTTTCTGGATTTATAGGATGGTTATATGAATTAATTATCTGGTAACATTACAATAAGATTGTGAGATTATTTGTAGAGGTTATTTCATCTATTTTCAACTTCTTTTACTATTGAAAGGAAACTGATTAGGAAAGAATGACCTAAATAATTCATGTGATCATTTAACCAGAAGATATTAGTGAACAGTTTTCTTGGAAACTAGAAAAAAATGTCTTTCAAAGGCACCCAATAGGAGTCACAGTGACATCATATAATTCATGGTTTTGCATAATGATATCCTGAGATATGAGATGCCACTGCCCCCTGCAGATATCCAAGATGCTGATGGAAATTAAATTTCAGACTTGATGCCATTTCAATAGATGTTTATAATTTACTCATGGTTTTTATTATTCTCTAGGATCCTATGCAGGTGCAGTCATTGCAATGCCATTGGCTGGGATTTTAGTCCAATATACAGGATGGTCTTCTGTGTTCTATGTGTATGGTATGATCTTCTCTTCTCATCTTGCTTTAGAAAAGAAATGTAGGGAAGTTAAAATCATAAATACAACCCAACTGTCTTAGAGGAAGGATAAAGCATCCATTCAGGATCTTATCCAACAATGTCACTGTACCCAACAATGTTCTGAAATTCAGGGAAAAAAAGAAAGGTGATTTTTGGCAACCCCTTACTTATGGGTCCATCATCCTCAATGTTCTTCTGATTTTTTCCTGGAGCAAACTGAGGGAGGATAGGATTGACAGCTGAAAGCAGTTTTGGGATCTCATATTATGACTCAGAATATGGCTGTATTCTAACACTATATTTTAATATACTAGAAACAAGAGGAGAAAAGCTCTGGGAGAATTTAGACTGAAAGAACATTCAAAATGGACAAATTAGTTTGCCAAGGAATACAATTCCCCAAACAGTGGAATTATTCAGAATGTCAAATTTGACCTCAATGAGGACAGTGACTCAATCATGTTGCACTTAATTCAGGGCAGGTTGAATTGCCATCCACGAATCTGATCTTCGTTTGGAATAATTTTTATGGAAATGAAGTTAATTATTGTAAAAGGCATAGGAAATTCTCAGTAACAAACTGCAGGGGAGCACAAAGGACCTTTCTGTAATGTCCTTTTTCTGTTTTCTGTCAAGTGGCTTTTTAACTAAAAAATTGTGATAGCAATTGCATTTGGGAAAAAAAATTGGTAGGTGGAACATTTCATCTAGGATTAGGGTTAGGGTTAACTATTACAAATTTGAGATAAATCCAGATGAAGAATGATCCATTTTAGAAGTCATAAAAATGTTTTACAATAATTTGAACATTCCCTCCCACATGTCTTTCATGCAATATTTCCTAAGTTCTCTTGAGAGTCCAGTAATTTTCCAAGTGTTTTCAGAGATGTTCAGTTTTACAAAGTTTTGACCATTTTTAAATTAATATTGTTTTAAGAGGGGCAATGATATGAAACGTGGATTTGAAGAATGAAACTAGAGATGAAAAAAGATCTTCCAAACTAATTCCCTCCATATGTGGATGATATGCCAAGGATCAGATTTATTTTTATCTGCTCTTTGCCTTTTCTCCCATGGTTTGGCCACAGTTCTCATTCTTCTCCATCTTCACTGTAAGATTTAAGAGTCAGGACAAAACAGATAAGATCTGAAAGACAGCGCTTACCCCATTGTCCTTTATTTTATGTATTCCCTTTCATTTTGTGCAAGGAATCCATCAAATTGGATAGGGATTTTTATTCAGCTTTTTAAGGTGGTATTTTCAGCTGGGCTTCAGAAGATTTCATGGAATCTTCTGAAAAGGCCTAAAACTATTGAACTTATGTTGGGAAGTGATGGTGAGGGAATGAACATATGACACATTTGCTTAACTTAACAAAAGAGCGTTACTTTATTTATTTATTGTTTAAAAAGCTGTGATCAGGAAGGATTTACATCACTGCTTTTATAGGGCTACATCAGACTTTGCAACTGTACCCCATACATGATTCTAGCAGAGTAGTAGAATCATTGGGAATTTCATACTTTCTTAGGTTAGTCCCTTGGGGGGTAAATACTATTTGAAATAGAATTAAAATATATTCATAAACTTGGAGATATAATTTAGAGAGGGTCTGTTTAGATAAAACCAAGGTAACATTTCAAACAGGTGATTTTTTAAAAAAACAATGTTTGCTTCACGTGTAGGAGGTTTCCATTTCAATTCCATTTCAATTTGTCATCTTATTATATCCAACAGGAAGTTTTGGCATTGTCTGGTACATGTTTTGGCTTTTGGTGTCATATGAGAGCCCTGCAACACATCCTACAATTACAGATGAGGAGCGCAGATACATAGAAGAAAGTATTGGAGAGAGTGCTAATCTTCTGGGAGCAATGGAAGTAAGGATTTTACTACTGTGTTTGTTTCTGTACAGACCTCAAGAAAAAGCTGCCAGCTAAGTCAGAGACTATTAAAAATGAAGATGTCTTTAACTGAGCTATGTAGCGCTTAATTTTGTTATAGTTTTTTAAAATTCAATTGCTATATTAAATCTCATCTTTTGGATTTTCACTCCAGTCCTCACTCACTTCAGGGTAAAGATCATATAACACCAAGAATAATGTTAAAAGTTAAATAATAACATAGACAAGTTAGGGATTCTGCTACTATATATATGATTATGTATATCAGATCAAATCAAATCAAATCTTTATTATGATCAAAGACCCAATAAGACAATAGAATATGTATTCTATTTCTTTCCCTGATTTTCTTTTGTTTTTCATTGTGTTTCCATTCACATATTTAATAAATAAATAAAAATAAAAAATATATTAACAATAACATGGCAGATTGTTTGCGCTGTGTACATATATGTGATTGCACTGATGAATGACAAAAATAGGGTCGATAAACTACGAAATCTAGTTTTAAAAAGAATGGGAGGTAATTGGAACATAATTTTTCAAGTTTTATCATATTACTTGTACTTCATGGTGCTGTAAGCTGTGGTCTCTCCAAATTTACAGTTTCTGTTTGTTTTTTACACATTCAAGTGAGAAAACACAAATATGGAAGTGTGCAGAATAATAATGCAGAATAATTTGAATTACTTGAATTCTCTAATACAGGGGTGTCAAACTGGATTTCTTCGAGGGCTGGATCAGCATTGTAGTTCTTCTCCATGGGCCAGTGGGGGGAGGGATGGTGAGGGGCGGGGGGTGGGACAGATGCCTCCTGCAGCACCCTGCTGGCCAAAACGGGGTGCAGGGATCACCTCATTTTCACCCTCCATGGCCGCCTGCAGACTCTGCTGGCCCTTATTCAGCCCATTTTTGGCCCATTTTCTGGCTGGTTTTGGCTCATTTTCATCCCGTTTCTGGACCATTTTTGAGCAGCAGAGTACTGCAGGAGGGCATGGAGGGGGAAAATGAGGCGTGGGATGGGAGGATGCACACAGCCCATTTTAGCTGCCAGAGGCACTGCAGACCAGTCTTTTGACAGCTCCAGGCCAGCTCCGGTGGCCGGATTTAAGTACCCGATGGGCCAGATCTGGCCTGTGGGCCTTCAGTTTGACACCCCTGCTCTAATATGTCCAAGAAATAACCAGCTGCTCTCTTCATTTACAGAAATTCAAGACTCCATGGAGAAAATTTTTTACTTCTATGCCTGTCTATGCAATCATTGTTGCAAACTTCTGTAGAAGTTGGACTTTTTATCTGCTCCTTATTAGTCAACCTGCTTATTTTGAAGAGGTGTTTGGATTTGAAATAAGTAAGGTAATTTATGTCATTTAAAAAGAAACTTGAATTGGCATAATGTGAAGGTTCTTGGGCCTCAACATAAAATATATGGATCTTCCTTAATATCACCAGACTTCTTGTTCCACCATTTAAAAAAAGATTATTATAAGTAAAAATAAACAAGCAAGAAGATAGCTTTCTGTGAAGCAAAGTATTATCCTTAAGCATAATCTGTATTTTCAGCAGTGTTTCTGATTCTCATAGGTACCGGAGGAAATCTTAGAAAATAAAAAAGTGGGTAACTATAGCATAGTGCGCTCTCTCTCTCTCTCTCTCTCTCTCTCTCTATCGTCAATCTCGTCTCTCTTCGTCTGTGCATTTTGCTTTCGCTTTCGAGGAGAATAAGCACAATGAATGGGTATGAAAATGCATTATCCAAACCACAGTGGTTAAAAACAGAAATTCAGAACTTTGTAACTTCTTTTCTTCCTTTTCCTTCTCTCTTCGCTTCTCCTTTCTTCTTCCTTCTTTTCTTTTCCTTCTTTTTCTTCCTTGCCCTTTTTCCATCTTTCTTTCCTCTTTCCTCTTTCCCATTCTCCTTTCCTATCCCTTCTTGATGCTCAAATGGAGAAACATTTTCCTTTTGTTTAATTTAGTTTGTTTTTCTAGCCTCTTCCATAAAAAAGGGAGCCACATGGCCATTCTGGGCCCCATTTTCTGCGAATGGCCTCGCTGCAGCCCTCTGCTAGTGAAAAATGGAGCCCCGAGGCCACACACAGCCCTGAGCTCTGTTTCATTGGCAGAGGCTACAGGAGGCCTTCATGGCCTAAATAAAAGCCTGGGAGGCCATGCCACACTCCTCTGAGCGCATATTTTTGATGCAGAGCACTGCAGGCTGGTCTTTGCTGTTTTCAGGGTTAACCCCATGGGCCAGATCTAAGACCCCATGGGCCGTAACTGCCCATGGGCCTTGAGTTTGGACACCCTGTATTATTGATTCCCTGAGCTTGTTGGTGGTGCAGTGGTTAGAATGCAGTATTGCAGCTAATTCTGCCCGCTGCGTCAATTCTGAACAGTTCAACGTTGACTCAGCCTTCCATCCTTCCATGGTTGATAAAATGAGGACCAATATTGTTCTGTGCAATTTGCTGACTTTGCTTAGAGAGGGCTGTAAAGCACTATGGATCAGAATAGAAGTCCAAGGACAGTTGCTATCCCCCTGAACTTTAGCTCTTTTAACCCTATCCTAAAATGATCACCTGGGATCTTTTGTTAATTGCATGATGCCAATTGGAAGCTCCTCCTACCTCCATTTTCAATCTTTGCAGAATATTTAATTTCCCTCATTATTTTCTCAACTGTCAACTCTCTAGATCCAGGTGCCTAATGCTATTTAGAATGCTGCTATTGTCGTCTTAAAGTCTTCTAAGACGCAGAACAAGGCAGCTCTAATTTCTTTGGATAAATATTTTTCTTCAGTTTCTTGCCTCCTATCATGAATCCTTTTTTAGTTCCATCAGCACCAAATTCATCTTTTGGACATACTAGGAATAGTAATGATAGAGGTACATATTAAATATTTTGCTAAATTGATCATCAGGGAGATAAGACCTAAATAACAATTTGCAATCTTATCAGCATTGAAATGCCGACATTGCAATGCCGACTTCAGATATTCTGAAAGGGTTCTAATTTATACTTGGTCTAGGACACTATTGTGTGCTGTTTATTTATTGTTAAGAAAATATGTGTAGCTGGGAAAGTTGCTATAAATATTATTTTGTACTGTCACAGATATACCCACCAGAAGAAAAAAGTCTAGTTTATATTCATACTGGTGACATTTATTTTATTAGAAGTAATCAAGATAATGTACCTTTAAAAGTTTCTTTATAAACTTATAAAGCCAGCCTTCCTCAAACTGGTGCCAGGATCCATACAGACTGGAAATTATGATCTATAAAATCCAAGACATTTGAACATTAGCAGTATAGAGTAAATAGTCTTCAACATACAACCACAACTGAGTCCAACATTTTTGTTGTTAAGTGAGACAATTGTTAAAATATTTTTCACCCCATTTTACAACCTTTCTTGACACAGTTGATAAGTGAATCATGCAATTGTTAAGTTAGTAACACATTTGTGAAATGAATCGGGCTTCCCCTTTGACTTTGCTTGTCAGAAGATTGCAGAAGTTGGTTGCATGATCCCAGGACATTGCAGCTCTCTGAAGTTTGTTCACATGACCATGGGGATGCTGCAATTGTCATATGTGTGAAAAACAGTCATAAAACACATTTTCCAGAGCTGTTGTAACTTTGAATGGTCACACAATATAAACTATTGCAAGCTTATTCATCTGCTAATTCCCCCCCTCCCCGCAACAATCCATTTATTCTATTAGACCTCATTTATTAAATTTTATGATTTTAGGTGGGAATGCTGTCTGCACTGCCACATTTAGTGATGACCATTATTGTGCCTATTGGGGGACAAATTGCAGACTTTCTAAGAAGCAAGCAAATTCTTTCAACCACAACTGTCAGGAAGATAATGAACTGTGGAGGTAAGTTTACTTGTCATTTAAAAAGCCTTGTTAGAATGTCCTACAAGTACTGTACTGTATAAAATATCAAATTTGCCACAGGTTCATATGAGACAAGGCAGCACATGGGCTGGATGTGTCACATGCAGGCCATGCCCACCCCAGCTTTGCAAAGGGAAAAAAAACCTCACAATATGCCATGTGACAGCAATGTGATACAGTGAGCTTGACACCCGTGAAATAGGCTGATAGGCTGAAATTTACTCTGCTTAGTTTTTGATAGAGTACAAAATTGATTTGCTTCTAACTGTTGTAAAATAGAAGTACTAGCATAATTGAAATAACCAAACACTGAACATAAATTTGAGTAAACTCTGGAAGACAGTGGAGGATGGGGGAGGGGGGGGAGAAGTTGGCATGCTGTGGTCCATGGGCTTGAAAAGAATTGGACATGACCTAGTGACTCAACAAGAAAAGCAGTTTCAAAAATCCTTGATTAATACTTGGACTATGGTAGTCAGTCACCACTGTTGTTCATTAATATCCTGGAGAAAGAGTTATGGGTTAGAGTTAGATTAAGGTAAACTTTCCAGTTCCTTTCCAGTTAAACTCCACTTGTGGTGAATCCATGGACACAGAATCATAGAATTAGAAGACATCATAAAGATAATTTAATCCAACCCAGCTCAGTGTAGTAGTATTCAGTAAAGTATCTGACAGATGGAGGTTCACCAATTGAGAGAAGAGAATATATGTAGCTCATGGGCTGAACAGTGGGAATCTTTGGGATTCTTTGAGCTTGGCTAATTGCTTGCAGACATTTCATTCATTTACTCAGCTAGATAACATAATCAGCATGAATAAGGGTGGAGTTTACTGCCTGTTTATATATGATAGCTTACCCTGGCAGTTTTGATGAAGATGTAGGGTTTTTATGATTTGTTGTCTGCTATGAATTTTATTTTCTCTGTTTTAAGTTCATTTTAGTGGTTGTATATATTGTATATATACTTTTCCTGGCAGCAATATAAAAGTAGTTTATCGTGGTCTTCTTCCAACACCTTTTGACTTTCCAATCTATTCTACAACTCTATTATTTACTGAAGTTTCTCCTCTATGTGCTAACTAAATTTACTCTGCTTAGTTTTCCGAAATAAGCTAAGACTGGCTAGGTACTGATACTTAGCTGTACTAAATGCTCTGAAAGAACAATCAAGATTTCTTTTTGTTATTATTATTTTTCCCAAGGCTTTGGAATGGAAGCAACCCTTCTCTTGGTAGTTGGATATTCTCATAGTAGAGGTGTGGCCATTTCCTTCCTTGTTCTTGCTGTGGGGTTCAGTGGATTTGCTATATCCGGTAAGTTATTTTTTTTATCAGTGTAATATAATATACAAAATAAAATGAAAAATATATACAGAGCCCAACTTGTGGAATTCTTCCAACCCTTTTACCAGCAATCACCATAGATTACCCTGTATATATAGAAAATATTATAGAAAACAATTCTGTATTTTCCTCTGCATGAGGAAAACATGTTGTAATTGGATATAGTATGCATCATGTGTCTCTTTCTGCCTATGTCTGCCGGAAAGCATGTGCTGGGCTGTACTTCATTCGGGTGTATGTACTTCATTCTAGTGCATGTGGCTGACTAGAAGGAATAAAGTGGGCATTGAATAAAGCAGTCACCAAATTCCCAAGCCTCAATCTCTCTTTTGTTCTTGGACTATCTTTCAGACAAAATTTTCTTTGGCCAATTTCTTCCATCATATGAAACAATTAGTCCAACTGCAGAAAGTAATTGTGCTGACACACACACACATACACAAAAAGACAGGACAAATTAGGAAAAACTTATGGAATACTCTGGATATTAACCATGGAAGTAATCTGTATTTTTTATTTCATTTCTTTATGAATAACACATTGTATTGTGTATATTTCTGTTTTACCCTCATATTGCATCTGAATATATTTTGTATCAGGAAGCATCGGGTGAGCTGTGTATACCCCGCTCTGGATGTTATAAAGGAATGGCTTTATAATTGATTTTATGGAGGAATGGCATTTCTAGCCACTATCTTACTTTGTCTCTCATTCACATGTATCTGAGATGCTTTTTGCATTGCCTGCCAAATCCATTGCTATCTTTCTTTTTACAGCTTCTCCTACAATGCCAGCTTTGGTCGTGTTCTTTCCATTTTTGCAGCGTTATCTTACTGATAAAGAGACATNGATAAAGAGACAGATCCTGAGCTCATGCTTATAATTTAATTCCAACATTTCACTGAGTTGGAAAGAATATAAGAATATGGATCTAAATGAATGTAATATTACTTCAAGGTTTACTATGAATAATGTTCTAACCATGTTAAGTAAAACAAATATTTAGTGATATATTATTTTTCTATCACTCTGTTGACAAGAATGATTTTATATTATAGGATTCAATGTCAATCATTTAGATATTGCTCCAAGGTATGCCAGTATCTTGATGGGGATTTCAAATGGAGTTGGAACATTGTCTGGGATGGTATGCCCTATAATTGTTGGAGCAATGACAAAAAACAAAGTAAGTTTTGCTACATTACAGTTTCAAAAATTAGTTTTGGTTATTATTAGCCTTGAAAAAAATAGTATTCATGTGCAATCTGATCAAATTCATTATCACATGTCACAAGTATAAATGATGTAAGTTCACATGTTATATTCCACAATAAAAGCAACTTCTTACTAGCTTTTTCACCTTATGATATTCATTAAAGTCCATCCTGTAAATAAGATGAGAAATAAGGATAACATTGCTTGGGTATTCTATTTTAAAATATAGCTACAATTTTATATCCTTATTTTATCTTAAGATTTTTCAAGTTTTTCAAGCTAGCTGTTGCTGTTAACCCTTACTCCTTAAGTGCATTTTCTTCTTCCTTTGTACAATAATTAAGTACAGTTCCATACTTCTTATAATAACCATTATAAGCCAAAAGAATCCCTCACAGCTATTTTGATAGTGCAACTTGAACTTCCTATGCTATTCTGATGGCCCCATCTTTTTTGTCCTAGACACGCGAAGAGTGGCAGTATGTCTTTCTTATTGCTGCTTTGGTTCATTATGGTGGAGTCATATTCTACGGGATATTTGCTTCAGGAGAAAAGCAACCATGGGCAGACCCTGAACAGACAAGTGAAGAAAAATGTGGCTTCATTCACGAAGATGAACTTGATGAAGAAACAGGGGACATTACTCAGAATTATGTAAATTATGGTACCACTAAATCTTATGGTGCTACGACCCAGATTAATGGTGGCTGGCCAGATGGCTGGGAGAAGAGAGAAGAATTTGTACAAGAAGAAGCACAAGACTCATATAGTTACAAGGAAGGAGAGGATTATTCATAACAGGCCTATGTTGGGTATATTTTGTAGTGTTTGTGATTTATTCATTGTGATTGTTTACGCACGCGTGCACCACACCCACGGACACAAATGTGACATGAACATGTAAGCACATATCAGACAAGAAGGTCTTACTATAAAAATCAAGAAATACTACCATTCAAGTGCAATCTGTATGAGTTTGTAACATTTCATCACTTCCATTTGGGTGTCTCCATTCTATAGAGTTTTAAGGGTTATCTGGTCAAAACTACACAGGAAACTAAGTCTTTGCAGTATAAAATGAGTGGAGGACTCAAAACTAAGGAAAAGCACAACAACCATCCAAGTTGGGACATCAAATGTTCAGTTTAGAAAGCCAAAACGTCTTGATCATTTAGAAATGCACTTACATATTGTATTGAAAGAGAATAAAACATTGACTGTGTGGCGGTTTACTTGGTACAATGTAAGAAATGTATGGTTGGTCAAAATCAAGGATTTCTTATCGAGTAAGACTTCTATTTTAGCCCCAGTTCAAGTCCCTTAAAGAGAAGTTAAATTGGGCTTTACAGAAGCAGTCTAGAAATAAAAGTTTATTTATTGTGAATCATACTATCAGGCTTATTTTATATTTTGTTAATTGGTTGCTTTTATTGAAACATTTAGGCACAAACTTTTCAATTTTTGTTATTTGAAGGCCAATAC
This sequence comes from Laticauda laticaudata, assembly GCA_004320025.1. Taxonomy (NCBI): domain Eukaryota; kingdom Metazoa; phylum Chordata; class Lepidosauria; order Squamata; family Elapidae; genus Laticauda; species Laticauda laticaudata. The sequence goes on from BHFT01058573.1 coordinate 15,092, forward strand.
ATCAGTTGTTTGTGTCAAGTTCTTCTGATAGCCTATCAACCAATAATATATATATATATATATATATTTATATATATATATATATATATATATATATATATATATATATATATATAATATATTGTTTTTTTAAGTTTTCGCGGGTACTTACATGTATACTGTTCAGCTTCCTTCGGGTATTATCCCCACGTCAATGTAGTTGTGCTTTTAAAGTGTAGCAACGTTTTGGCAGAATCTCATCTGCCATAATCAGGCTTCTGTATTGAATTTGTCTAATGAAAGTCTGACTCACAGACAAATTCAATACAGAAGCCTGATGATGGCAAGATGAGATTCTGCCAAAACATTGCTACAACTTTAAAAGCACAACTACATTGACGTGGGATAATACCCGAAGGAAGCTGAACAGCATACATATCAATATATATATTATCAATATATATGTGCTGTTTAGCTTACTTCGGGTATTATTCCCACGTCATTGTAGTTCTGTTAAAGTTGTAGCAAAACGTTTCAGCAGAATCTCATCTGCCATCATCAGGCTTCTGTGTGGATGTGTGTCTCACAGTTCCTCTGTTTCAAATTTGAGACTGGTCTATTCTGATTGTCTATTAGCCTGGGTCTGTGTTCATTGGACTTGGAGTTTGGATTGATTTGTGTTTCCTGGTTTCTTCTGTCTGTTTTGTGGCTTTGATTGGTTGGCAGCACTCTGGTTCTTGTGTTGGAAGGCTTTCAATGCAGCTTGGCTCCGTGTGAAAGGACGGCTGCTATTCATCAGCAAGCTGCTCTTCATTAGGCAAGCTGGGTTTCACCTGGGTGCCTGGTGGGGGGGTGTTTGAGTTGGAGCTATCAGAGGGAGTCTGTTGTGCCCAGGTGTTTGCCTGGCCTGTGGTGTGGAGATCTTTCTATTTGAGTGCAGGCTTCCAAATGATTGACAGTCTGCTGGATCCAATCAGAATAGACAAGCCTCAAATTTGAAACAGAGAACTGTGGACACACATCCACACAGAAGCCTGATGATGGCAGATGAGATTCTGCTGAAACATTGCTACAACTTTAACACAACTACAATGAGACGTGGCATAATACCCGAAGGAAGCTAAACAGCACACATGTAGTACCCACGAAAGCTTAAAAAAAAATCAATATATCTATATCTATCTATCTATATATATATATATATGTAGTCTGACCTTCTATGTAGAATAAATAAGCAAGAAGAAAGAGTATTTCTTATAGTTATTGTTTGTATAAATTACTGGCCATAAGTCTTATGTTCACCCAGATAAATCCAAAGAAAAATATACTGCAGACATATAGCCCTAAAACAAAACAAGTATTTCTTTGAAGGCCTTTTAAAGTAAATGCAAGAAAAGGAAAAGAAAATAATTATTTGTTTAATTCTGGATAGTTTTTCATATTTTCAGAGGTTGTGCCACAATTCTATAAATAAAGTCATAGTTTATTGAAGATGCTGTATAATTATAGAAAATAGTGCTATTTTAAAGATTTCTGAATTTTAAAATAAAATGTATTTGTCTTGCAAATCAATAGAACTATAATGGATCACAGAGTAGGAGCAGCCATTTCCATGGTGAGCCCTAAGTGGCAAGCCACGGGGGCTGGGTTGAAGAAAAGGGTAACTTTTACAGTGCAATTCTAATTTCTCAAAATCCATGGGAGATTGGGCACTGGCTTCAGTGGGGTATGGATTGCAGTTTTGTGTCTTGTCCAGAAACCCAAGACCAGGAAAGATCTCTGGGAGGCCCACCAAGCTTTTGCATGTGCAGGCTTACATTTGCTACAGTTGAGGAGCAAGTCAGAATATGTGCATCTGTTGTGTGCGTGTGGACCTGCCATTCCCATTGAAGTGACTAGGGAAGCCCGAGTAAATGAGCTCCAGGAATGTGGAGTTCCTAATTAAAGTCTTGTAATTCTGAGAAAGTTCTTCAATAAGAATTGTAATGTTATGTACCAAGCAATAAGTGCCATGTACTTTTAAGTGCATGATCTTTTAATCTTTGTTATTGTCACTACTGAGCTTGTAGTAGATCCTTGAGACAGTTTGGGTTAATATATTTTACAAAAGCAAAACAGGCAAAATTAATCAATGATAAATTTTCATTCTGCTACTGGACCACTTAATGCTATAAAAAAGTATCCATTTCCCAGCTCCAATTAAATGATTAGTGCTGTATGTTAAAAAGCCTTTTCGGGTTTTTTGATCTGCTCCTTGTATTGTGCTAGTATTTAAGGCCCTGCTACTGCAATATACAACTCAAGGATCATCTCCTCTTCCTCCTTTGTCCTTCCTTCTTCCCACCCCCTCCCCTCCTTCTCTTCTTACCCCTACTTTTATCTGGAGGGGGGGGAAAGTCAATTATATATTTTGCTTTGTGCCTCAAGGTGATGTAAAATGTGGCCATAGCTTTTGCTGTGAAAAGATGTGGACTGTCACTTTTGTTGCTGCTAAAAAAGTGTTAATAAATGCTCTATTTATCCTTTTATATATAAAGAAAAAGTATTTGTGTGTTTTCTTTCAGCATGATTTCTATTATTTAGTTCTTAACCATTTTGCAAAAATGGAATTGCCACACATAAACTACCCAGGACGATAATACCCAGGACCATTTCTTTCAAGTTTTATTTTTAGGAAGGAAAATAGACATTCATATTTCTCAAGTGTTCTGTATGCTAACAAACTATTCATTGTATGTCAAGTTCCAGTGGAATATCAAGGCGTTGAACTCTGCTAAATGAAACCTCCCAACATTTCTCCCATCATTGGTTCTTAAGTCAGTTCATCACATTGTAACCTACCAGGCCAAATGCTACCCAGGTTTGTGCTTCCTTGATAATTCCAAAATGGCTGACAGCAGAATCAATATATTGGCCTTGTTTATTTGCTGATTATCCCACCCTAATCCAAACTGATTATTTCCATTATCCACTTATGTGGTAAAGCTCTAAATCAGTGTTTCTCAAACTTGGCAACTTTAAGATGTGTGACTGGGAATTCTGGGAGTTGAAGGCCACACACCTGAAAATTACCAACTTTGAGAACCACTGCTCTAAATGATGCATTTACATAGCCCACAGTGAGTGAGATTATGCCCCAGGCAGGGAGGCCTACTAGGCCCAAAACGGGGCATGGGGGGGGGTACGGCGTAGCCCCTCCCACAGCCCATTTTTGCTCCCGAGGCTGAAGGGTTTCAAGTATTTTATATACTCTGTGTGTGTGTGTGTGTGTGTATATCTTTATGTATGTGTGCCAGAATTCAAAGTGCTGCCTTTCATAGTTCATAGTTCTGAAACATTAGTAATATCTAAAAAGCATCTCATACAATGAATGATCTGGTAATATTTTTTTCACATGGCATTGTTCATCTTCAGTGCAAAATCATATCTTTCAGCATACAAATGTACCTTCAGCCTGGACTTTGCCATTTCAAAAATAAATAAATAAATATCTACCCTCCTGGCTCATGAATTGTGAAAATACAATAAATGTCAATGGGTAAACCTAAAAAAACCAACCTCTATTCAGCTGAATAACACTGACAGAAAAGTATCTATATATCAAAATGAAATTCTCTTCTGGGATCTAAAGAGTGAAAACAAATACTGGAAGCAGAAGAAATGCCATAGAGGAAACTTCTATATTTGAAAGATCAAATCATCATTTCAGGCCCTGTCATAGAAAGATAACAACATGGATTTTTTTCTTTTTAAGGAAGTTGGGGGGGGGGTGTTAGCTCTGAAGCAATGTGAAAATTAAGCTCACATTCCAATCCAAGTACCAAATTAACACCTTAATAGCAGCTTCATTACATTTTACGTTAAGATATAACAAAATGTTAATACTCTGTAACAAAAGTGCACCATTGTATGTTTCATTAGAAGCTAAGCAGCTAATCCACTTCAAAATATTTCAGACTAAAAATATAATCTGATTAGAATAAAATTTTATATCATTTATGAATAGCTAATTGAAATTTCATTTTCCCTCTCAGCGACAACTATTGATTGGATAATTATAAAAAAGCTGGTATAAACATTTCCTAAGTAATCTTGCATTATTAGCATGGAAGGAATTTTCAACTTAATCACAGTATCTTCATTTCTGCTTGTTCCACTGTCACTTCTTTAGAACTATCTATTTATGCATATATTTTCTGTGTGGTTATTTAAGTAAGTCTGTAGGGGTCAACTGTCTTAAGCTTCTGAAGGCAGGGCACCAACATTCATACAACTGACACTGTTTTCATTGTACTAAAAACTCACACAGAATGTTATGCTGTAAGTTCCAAAATTTGAGGAACATAAAAACTTAGTTTCACCCCTTATCATTTTATTAAAAAAATAATAACAAAATATTGAGAATATTAAAGCTATTTTCAGAGTAAATATTATTTAAAGTAAAGGTAAAGGGATAAAGGAGTCCCTTGTTACTGCTGACTATAGGGGGCATCATGAAGTGCTACTGCCTTCACACTGGTAGTATTTATCTAATCTCATTTACATGCTTTTGAGCTGTTGGGTTGGCACAGCTGGTGCTAGGGCAGGAACGCTAACTCTGTCACGTGGTGCTCAGATCTTGAATCTGGACTGCCACCTTTCCAGCCATAAGTCCAGTAACTTAACCACTGAATTACCCCTCTTATTAAAGTACACCACTGTTATCAGCAGATAAGAGTGAAGAAACATTTGCCGCCTTCTGTTCACTTCTCTCTCTCTCCCTACCCCCCTTTTCATACAAGTTCATCTGGTAAACTAAATTTATATCTATAATGTCAAGGATTGGAAACTGTTGATTCTGTCAAATCTCTGAATTAGCTTGAATTAACTCTATTTATGGAATGGTAGGATTAGTCAAGTTGATTCTGCAAACTCTGGTTTAACTCAGTATTACAATTTGAATGGTAATGATTTGTGTAAATATATATTCATAACAAATGCATATTGTCAGGTCCAAGAATGATACATGGCAGTTCTTCCAAACTGATTTCTTTATTATTTTATACCTACAGACAAAATGTTGCGAGACTGAAGACTCTACTATCTGCATCAACAATATATTCTGTGAACTATTAAGGGAAGGGCTGTCTTTACTCTCTTTCTTTCACACTTGATATCTGGGATGAGTTGTTTTCTTCCACAATGCATAACCCCTCCTCAGAATTGACCTTCTCACTACATTCATCACACATATTTAAGATTTCAGTATTGAAGAAAAATAGTAAAATATTAATTATATCTTGGTTACCTTGCTGTTTTGTTTGCTTTTAGTTTTATTTGGCTTCTTTTCAGTGGTGTATTACCATGAAGCAGACAAAGCACGTGCTTAGGGCACCAGGCCCAAAGGGGGCACCACAAAGTTGAGAAAGAAAAAAAAACAGTGGAGATTTGTAAAAAAAATCTTGTATGTTACAAAGGAGGGGGACACCAAGGTTTGTCAGTGCTTAGGGCACCAGTGAGCCTTAATCTGCCACTGCATCTTTTGATTTCTTTCATATCGTTCCTTCTTTTTCTTACACTGTTTTTCCTCCCCCCGCTTTTTGGAGGGGTGTTAGCTTGAGTTAAGTTTTTTCCTTTTATAATCAGGATAATTTGAATCGTATTGAATTTTCAAAAGTTGTAGTTCAATGGTGGACTAATCATTTTCCAATCACCCTGCAAAATTACATGGTCCAAACCATAATTTATATATTATTAAATCTAACTATAGATAGCCACAACTGAATTAAAATCCACATTGTTCACAGTAACCAGGGTAATGTATGAGACATGTAAGTAACTGATAGTACTGTGGCTATTGGGGTACAGTTTGCTTCATTTTGTCTCTCTTTCCAAGGGAAAATAAAGATGGCCTTAAAATAAAGCTGATTTCTTAAAAAAATGGAGACTCTTCCTGTATATAATTCCAAACCACACTAAGAAGCTGTAAATCTAACCTTTTTATTAAATCAATAACTTTAGATGTCAAATTCAATAATTATTTTCACAGATTGATCACATCCCACAGAGTTAAAAATTAAAATGTATAAAGAGCTGGGGTTTTTTCTCAATCAATACTTGTAACAATGCAACTCTTTTCTCTCTTTCACTGATAGCTTTTCTGACTTTTTTTAAAGGTGAAGCCAAAGAAATGGATTAAAAACCTGTAAATTGTAATGAATTCATCTGTATAAATGTTAAAAATATTTTTTTCTCCTAGTTGGATTTTGCATCTTCTACTTCATTTCATTATGTTTGTTATTGAATGTTGCATGGATAAGCTTTTTCTTCACATAGCTTTCTTCAAAAAGTAGGCAAAACTGTTGTAGATGTCAGCTGTTTAAAAAGAAACCAAGGGCAGAACTGAATAAAAAAGGGAATATGGTTATAATACTATAGACACTAAAACACAGGTCCCCAAAAAATCAGGAGGGTGTTTTCAAACTAGTAAATGTTATTAAAAGACATAATAAGCTTTCCTGTATGTACAATGGGACTGATACAATAAACCCCTCATACAAATTCTTATTCTATGCAGGTAGTCCTTGATTTATGACTGCAGTGGAACCCAAAATTTTCATTGCTACACAAGACAATTGTTAGAGGAGTTGCACCCCATTTTATGATCTCTTATTGCCACAGTTGTTAAGTGAATCACTGCAGTTGTTAAGCAAATCTGGCTTCCCTCAATGATTTTGCTTGTAGGAAGCCAGCTTGGAAGGTGACAAATGTTGATCACTTTGGGACAATACAACTCTTATAAATATATGTCAGTTGTCCAGTGCCTGAATTTTGATTGTGTGACCATGGGGTTGCCACAACAGTCATAAGTGTGAAAACCTGTCATAAGTCACTTCTTTTCAATGCCATTGTAACTTCAAATGGTCACCAAAGGAATGGTTGTAAGTCAAGGATTACCTGCACTGAAAATAGTTAGCCATTTTTCACTTAGAGAGGATGTCACAGGAGGGACAGGAGGCACAGTTGTGTTGTCAGAGGTGCTATTCAGCAGGTTCTGATCAATTCTAGAGAACCAGTACTGGAAATTTTGAGTAGTTTGGAAAACTGGCAAATACCACCTCTGACTGGCCCCACCTCCGTCTATTCTCTGCATNAGGTGCTATTCAGCAGGTTCTGATCAATTCTAGAGAACCAGTAGTGGAAATTTTGAGTAGTTTGGAAAACTGGCAAATACCACCTCTGACTGGCCCCACCTCCGTCTATTCTCTGCATCCCGAGTCCCAGCTGATCGGCTGGGTCTTCTTTTGTTGCCCTGCACAGGAGAACAGATCTGGAAAGTAGGTTAGTGGGGTGGGAAGGGAATAGGATTTTGCAGTAACCTTCCCCTGCCATGCCCAGCAAGTGGGTAGTAACCCACTAAGCAATGCCATGCCCACCAAGCCATGCCCACAGAACTGGTAGTAAAATTTTTTGAATCCCCCCACTGTATGTACAAAATATATAGGGCCACCAATTTCAGACACACACACACACACACACACCTGTTCATTGTTGAGATGGACAATGGCAGAACTCAACTGGTACTGGGTAATATAAATGGAGTGTTGGTATGTTGCCATTTTCTAGCTCTACTCTAGAATTCTGGTAAAATGGAGAACCTAAGTCTTGATTTTAACTGAAATCCTCTTAGGTAGATGAAGGATCTGTAGATAAAGCTGGAAATGATGCCCAGGGACATCTTCTGCCCATCACTGTGGATGCCATGGAGCTGTTGGCATGCTATCGCTGAAGGAAGCTTCTTATCTGGAAGATTTTAAAATTCCATTCTTTTGTCAGTACTGCCTCTGCTGAATATTAGTTTGCAATGCTTTTCTGCCACCAGCAGCCCTGGCACCATATGTCATTTGTAGAGCAATGTACCCAGTCTCCTGGGAGAGATGTGGTGAAGTCATTCTGTCGTATGCAACCATTAATTTAGCAGGGATTGCCTGCAAAGTACAAGAAGATGCAGATGGATGAATTATTGATTTACACTTGGGACACTGATCGGAATACATTTGCAGCTCATCTTTAAAACAACAACCACAACCCTGTGTCTTCTTCCCCTTAAAAAAAAAAAAAACAACANTTAAAAAAAAAAAAAAGCAACAGCCACTCCCATGGAATAACATCAGCATGGAACATAGCCCAAGGATGTGTTGTTTCCGTTGCCGTGAGGCTACACAATCTAGAGTGTAGGATGTGTGATTATCACTTCATGGCAAAGATTTCATTAAAAAGCAATCTCATTCATTTTTTTTTTCATCTGCCAAGTTTTCAGGGTTTGTAAAAAGTAGCATAGCTTACATAACAATCTTTTTGTAAATGAGTTTACAAGATGTCTAATTTCTCTCCCTCCCCAACCTCTGTTTCCTGTTACTGAAACCATAGACCAGGCAGTGAAAAAGATAAAGGAGAGGAAGAAATGGAAATAATCTTTCCAGGAAAAGCCATCATATGTGGCAGAAGTTGAAACTCTTATCTGTATTCTTGTAATAACAGAGATGAGACATTTTGTGGTGATGCATAGCAAAAAGCTTACAACTCTTTTAATTCAATAGGCTGATTGTAATTAAAGTACAGTACATCCACTCACATGTACATGCACACACACACACACACACACACACATATACATAATACACACACACCTTTGAGCTATTGACATGACAGTCCCTGGAGTAGAGAAGCATTGCTGCAATACTCAGCAGGATGCTGAAATCTCTGCTATTGTTACCTACTCCTAAAGGAAGGTGGATTGTGCCTTTTGCTGGTTGCTTGAGAAATAATTAGTTTCAAAGAACGACCTTTAAAATTAATCCATTCAACAAGATGTCTCACCACCCATGCCTCCCCTCCAAATATTATCTCATTATACTCTCTCATTATACTTTCTCATTCTATCATATTCTACCAGTATTAGGATTTAAATAAATCAATAGCCAATCAATATACTATAATATTAATGGAATGCTTATAACTTTTTAAAAATGCTCTGCATTTTTAAGCTTTCTTGAGAATAGAAATGCTAAGAGATGTCAGAGAAAAAAAAAGATCAAAGATAATATTGATTCTTTTACCATACATATATCATTTTTTTTTCTCTAAGAGAAATTTGATTGACTATTCTTCTACAGTTGTTCCTGGAAAGGACAGGTAATGTTTATCTGCCCTAAAGAGAAGTAATGATTTCTGTTAGAAAAAGTACTTGGAAAGAGGAAAATAACACTAAAATATCTCCCTTATCTCATATTTCCAATCTAAAGTAGAATCTCGACAGGACTTGAGAGATCTTTGAGGACCATGGTGAAAAAATAGAATAGGCATTCCCTGGTTAAAAGAATCTTTTTTATTTTTGGTTTACATGAAAGACTAAAACTTTCAGAGAAGAGTCTAATCTCTCAGTAATAATCAACAACTATTGTAGTGCATTTAAAAGTAATGCAAGCATGGTTACATATTATTATGCAAGCATAGGCACACACTATTATTTTAGGAGGAAGAGGAAGAAAAAGTGGAATATTATGAGATTGACGAGGCACATTCACGTTAAATGCTTCACTCTTACACACTGAGAAGATAGATTTTAATCAGACGAAGAACTGATAAAAATCACAAAAAAATTTCATATTCATAATCTTAATGGGTATGCATAGGCATATAGGTAATGGATGTATTTACACCCTCTGCTGGAAAACACCAGAAAAACATATCTTCCTGGAATATAGATACATTTTTCAGGGTATTCTTCTAGGCAAAAGTTGCTATATTAGGCTATTTCAAAAGGGTTATTTACAGATTCTCCTCTTTCTGGTGCACCCTTTTCCTCTATATATTACTGGTTCTCTATTAACTTCTTTTTCCTGTTCTTAGAGGTTCCATGGCAACACAAAGAAGAGATAAACATATACTATACAACAAAGGATAAATAATTACATATAATTCTTTATTGTCAGTTCAGGTCTTAACTCAGTGTTTGAAATGTTCATATATTTAACTATTTTGAATGTACTAGAGATGAAAATATGTGTATGTATATGCATATTTGTTTTCATTTCCAGCTGATTGAATTGTACCAGGCAAGAAAGAGTAATGTTACAGAATAAATATTTGTATGATTCCAAATGCAAAGTGAGACCAAACTCTTATTAATAGAATTAGTGCATTAATAAAATTCATACAGACATTACTGATGTTCCGCTAATTAGTTATTGTCACTAATCAGAGAAGTGTGGAATCATATAGTTGGAAGAGACTGTGGCAGTCATCTTGGCCAACACCCTGCTCAGTGCAAAAGATCATCCAGTCTCTGTTAAAAAAAAATCTGGTGAAGGAGAATTTGTTTTTAAAAAAGGTAAAGGAGTCTCTGCAGATTTTATTCTGCTAATTGTTGCTGATTGTAAAGCACAATGCTTATCTCCATTTCAATGCCATTGAGCCAACACTGTCTAAAACATTTATGCAATGATATGGTCACCTTGACACCACAGAGCCTTCCCACTGAAGTGATACCTATTTTTCCATTCACATTTGATGCTTTTGAACTGCTTGGTTGGCAGGAACTAGAGCAAGACAACAGCCAACACTTCACGTGGTGCTTGGGTCTTGAACCTGGGCTGCCAGCTTTCCAGACAACAAACCCAGATCTTAACCACTGAGCCACCATACCACCCAACTTCAGATGGCCACCTGTTTTATTAGATGGCAACTCATGCCAACAAGAAATTCCTCATTATACTTAGGCTGAATTTCTTGCCTTATAGTTTTAACCCATCTATTCTCCTTCAGACTACTGGATCAATAGAGAATAAATTTATTCACTCTTCCAGATGACACCTGCCCTTCATATATTTGAAGACTCTTTTATGTAGTCTTATAATAAATTATNCACTCTTCCAGATGACACCTGCCCTTCACATATTTGAAGACTCTTTTATGTAGTCTTATAATAAATTATTATCATATTTCTATCAGAATGTATCAATGAAGATAACATAGCCTTATGGCTTTGTCAATTGATAATACAGGTCTTCACTGTCAGAATTCTTAGTCTGATGTTGACTCAGGTAGGTTTATTATCTACCTATTATCCACTATTCTGGTCATCCACTCAGTCATTTCCCGATCCATCCACCCACCCATCCATTTTTGATTATGAGGGCAGGAACCTTTTTCTGTAGCCCTAGCTGGAAAGCTTCTAAAGACAGGTCATCTAGTTTCTTGTCAGTAGCAGGTTGTGGACTAAACCTTGGTCCAAGAAACACATCCAGTACTCATCTCTTCATTCAAATTACTTATGCCCTGCTAAAGTCCCTGTCACACTGCACCAATGGATGGAAAGAGGATGTCAAACGGAGAAAAACACTTGCCATCCGTTGGTTAAGCCCACATGTCAGCACTGGCAACGGATGCAAAAGGACACAGCGGATGAGTAAAATGTTCCATCCATTGTTATCTGCTCTCAAAAGGGGCAAAAATTTGCATAACGGAGCAGAATAACACGGACGCGGGGAGGATGCAGGGCGGATGCCAAAAGCGGATGCGGAACGGAAGCCCAGGGGATGGAAGTGGATGGGAAGCGGATGGCACATCTGCAGGGCTTCCGGGGGGCCTCCAGCCAAAGCGGACACGGAACGGATACAGCGGATGCACAGCGGATGCACAGCGGATGAAAGCGGATGCAGAGCGGAAAGCCTAGCGGCTGCACAACATACACCTACCGGGATGCCGAGCATTAATTGCGCATGCAGGGGGGATGCATTGCAATCCGCACCCGCGGATATAATGGAAGCAGCTCGGAAGCAGGTCGCCATTCAGAAGAAAAGACCTGTTGCCGGGACGGATTGCCTGTGCCTTGCCTGCCCTGCCTGCATGTCTGCCTGCCAGCCTTGCTGCCAAGCCTTGCTACCAGCCTGCTAACCAGCCTTGCTGCCAGCCTTGCTGCCAGCTGCCTGCAAGCGCTGCAGCCGTCTTGCCTGCAACCTGCTGCCTGCCTTCCATGCCAGCCTTGGTTCATGTCTGCCTGCCAGCCTTGGGTGCCCGCCTGCCTGCAAGCCTTCCTGCAAGCCTTCCTGCAAGCCTTAGTGCCTGCCTCCCTGCCAGCCTTGGTGCCTGCCTTGGTGTCCAGCCTTCTGGCCAGCCTTGTGCCTGCCTGCCAGCCTTTCCTTGCCAGGTTGCTGTCTGCCTGCCTGCCAGCCTTGGTGCTGCCCTGCCTGCCAGCCTTCCTGCCAGCCTTGGTCGCAGCCTCCCTGCCAGCCTTCCTGCCAGCCTTGGTTCCTGCCAGCCTCATGCCCAGCCAACAACCCCACAACCATGCGGAAGCACAGCAAGCCTCAGCCATCTGCTGCCAAGCCCTGGCAAGAGGGACAGAGCTACCATCCACCGCCCCTGGCCCTCACTGCTGGTTCTCCTGGGGCTTCTGCAGCACGGGCTCGCTCTTTCTGGGGCTGGGCACTTCTGCTGCTTCTGCTTCTGGAGGAGCTGATGACGAGCCACTGCAGCACGCAGCCACCCTCCACAGCACTCTGCACCCTTCACGCCTGGGACTGAGTGAACCAAGAGGAGTACCAGAGACTCATTTGTTGTCTTATAGCTTGTTGTGTAATAAAGTCTATTTATGATTCACAAAACTTCCTTCATTTCTTTTTTTTTAATAAAGTCTTGCTGGAACTTTTAGAAATGGTTTAAAGTCCTTTGCATGCTTGTGGGATGGGTAAGGATAGCTTTGGGGATTGGATAGGAGGATACATGTGGGATGGGTTAGATAGCAGTGGATAGATAAACCTCCAGTGCAAGCAATAGTGGGAACTGTATGGTCCACCCTCCAGGTGCCAGACCTATGGCTCTTTATTATCAATAATAATGTAATATTATCCCACACATGTCAACAATAAACACAACTCTTTATTAAACGCCCTGTTCATTGTAGGCCAACCAAACATACATGGCCCAATCTATCCGTGTGATGAGACAGGCTTGAAGGAAGCATCCATTTAAGCATCTACCATCCTGTCTTGCCACTCCCACTGCTCCATCTGGGGAATTGCACCAGTGTCTCAGGAGGTTGCGCTGGCTTCTTTCGCTTCATGTGAGGCTCTGGTTGGGCCCTTGCACATCCTCAGTATCGATCAGCGTTTTTGCCCTTGCTCCATTCCCCAGACTCCATGTCCCCATTGCCTTGCTGGAGGTCCACGAGCTCTGTTCTGCTGCAAGACTGGGTAGCGGGTTGCACATGAGATTGTGCAGGAGCATGGTCAAAGCTTCCATGATCCTCCTCACGGTCTCTGGGCAATGCTGGCATCTGTTGGTGAGAAGTACCTGGAACCTTGTGGCCAGGAAATGGCCAAAGGCATTCTCCACGACCTCCGCCTTGCCCTGGACAGCCTCGTAGTTGAATGATCCTCTCTTCATCGGGTGAGGAGGTCTGGAAAGTGTAGGGCTTCATGAGGTAGGTTGTGTAGGGAGAAGGCGTCATCCCCCATGATGAAGTAGGGCCACATCTTGTGTGTCGTTGGGGCAGCGGTTTCCTGGATCTGGGAAGCCCACGATGAAGGTTGCCTTCCAGCTCCTCCTTGAGGTGACTGGCGTTGTATACCTGGGCATCTGGAAGATGAGCCGTGGCCTGAAGCATCGATGTACATGAACTTGTAGTCAGCATCGACACGGCGAAGAGGATGTGCTGAAGAAGCCTTGGAGTTGAAATAAGTGGGACCCCAGTTGGTGGAGCTTTGCAGGCCACTGCTTTCTCCATCTATGGCTCCAACGGTGTGTTGTAAGTTCCTTCTGATACCACTGCTCTGCAACTTGTTTCCAATCCTTCTTCAAGTGGAGGGGTA